>OX940979.1:54473144-54620644 GCA_954871275.1 Leptopterna dolabrata
CATGTTAATTTTGGTTTATTATTTTCAATAATGAACCATTGGAATCGAGCATGAAAAAAAAAATTCTTACCCCCCCTCAAAATTTGATGGTTTACGTTTCAAGGTATGTAGAATCCAAAACTGCAATAAAAATATTTCTGTCTGTCCGCCGTACGCCGTACGCCGTACGCCGTACACCGTACGCCGTACGCCGTACGGGCCACTTTTCTTAGTTACCATGAAAAAAAATTGATGAAATTCGGGTTATAGGTTCCGATCGGCGTCTAGTTGGTCCTCGAAGCTCGACGTTACTGTCAGTCATCTCTAAGGGGTTCAAAATAGGGGTTGAAATTTTCAAAACGCCTATACCATTTTTTTACGTAAATATTTTTACGGTTTTAAATAGTTCTTGAACTTGCGAGTTTTTTAAGACCATCCGGAGCATCGTACGTCCAGCCGTTCGTTCACAGTAAGGCCCCGAAGTTTGCACCGACAGGCATTTTCGACTCCAGTGTGAATGAAATTGTATACAATTCAAACCAAATCTCGTAACCAGAGACGCGCCCACAATAGGAATTTGTGAATACGGCCAATCATTGGTAGGGATCACCTGATTATATTGGCGGAGTATGAAGTCGAGTTGGTTGTTCTGTGATATTTTTTCGTTTGAAAAATGATGGCTCTTTTGGAGTTTGTTGGTAGGTAGTGAAACTTGAACAAACGTTGAAGTATTATTGATGGGTAAATTATTACTACGGTAAATCATTACTCAACGGTAAATTATTACACAACGGTTCATTATACCATCTACGTAGAAGGGGGTGGAGTTTGTTGGTAGGTACTTTTGCAACTTTTTTCACTCCTCATCAACAATTTCTTTTCAGAACTTCATTATGTGTGTTTCTTTTTGTTAGGTACTGTTTGTCATCGGCAGAATTATTTTAGCAACATTTAACTCGTGATTTAGGTAGGTACCTAGTAACGAGTACGGGGTTAGGTACTAACCTACGGAGGGTCTGCGATCTACATAATATGCATAGAATAGTACATATTATATTATATAGACGGGTTATCTATACATAGAGCTGTGATCTGTAACAGAAGGGTATTCTATACAAAATAATAAACCGTTGTGCAGGGATTTGCAGCGTTTTTTTGTTCGACGCAGAATTCAGTCTATTTGCTCACTACGCCACCGGAATTTCGGTATTCATTTCTGTAGGTGCGGGGGGGGGGGGGGGGGGAGAATGCGTGATTTTCTGCAAATCTTGTGTCCGCTGCCCGTATTCTCAACTTTTGAAGCTGCCATACGACATAGGTATATAAGAAACAATATGTAGATATCAACCTAATCTTAGATCAATCAGCCAATTTATCCACAATATTATCGGGGCACATAACATTACCTGCTCTAATATGGGTAGTCAAACAGCGGGATCATGGCTGTTCAATTAAGCGTAGCAGACGTGAAATAATTTGTTAAGCTCAAATGCAGTATCAACAACTGTGTGGCTCTTATGAACGTTGATTTATTAAGCCGAAATGCAGTATCTGCCATACCACTGTAAATAAGGCTAAAAACAACATTTTAAATTATATGAAGCTATGCAACAGCCCCCTCAGTAACGTATAATGTTAATTTTTGTGAAACCAATTCATTTCTTGACGATGGCCTGATGAAAAAACAGAAAAACGCTTTTTCTCTCATTTCATAATTTTGGAGATACTGCAATTAAGCTTAGCACGGCAGTATTGCACGTCGCGGTTCTCTCTGTGGTGGGTCCAGGAAGTTGGAATTTTAACATCGGCATAATTTTTAGCATGCTTTTGATGATTATCATGATTTAAATCCCACAAAAGCGACATTTGCACCATATAAACGGGTTTGGCGCCTACCCGATAAGTAGTGTTAAAAACCTCCATACCTACTGTAACAGTGTGGGCTGTTCTCGAGCTATTTTTTCTTCCGGTGGAGACGGGGTCGCTTGGCGAAGCCTAATCGATATCCCTTCTTAACCGGTGATAGTCGCACTGGTCTAGGAGGGGGACTCTCGAGGGTCCACCCCCACTGTTACACTCTGTCACACTACATACCTGTCTACTCAGCGAACAAGACTTTGCGCGACAGAAAAAGTAGGGGTTTTTACACCCCTCCCTCCCCCCCCCCCGTTGATTTTTTTTTCGTACACCCATTCTCTGGGGACCCCTGAGGACGTGTACCAAATTTGACACATATTTTTTGTTGCTCTCCAAGGAAGTGCCTTTTGTGCATTTCATCCCCCCCACCGCCTCACCCATTTTGAAAAATGTAAGAGCACGTATTGAGACTTTTTAGGTAGGTACTGAGAAAATTTTGTTTACTTCATCAGTCGATGTAAAAATATGTGGTACCTACCTCCTCCCACCACCACCAAAACAACCTTATTGTAAAAACTTACCCGCCAAAAAAGTAAGCAGGTACTGAGTATAACTACTGAGTAGATACCTACTAAGTAGGTAGTACTGTGTACGTATAATTAGTAGTAATGATTAGGTACTAAGTAGGTACGTACTACTAAGTAGGTAAAAATGAGTAGGTACAAAGTAGGTAGTAATGGGAAGGCATTACGTAGGCAGTAAGTAACGAGTAAGTAGGCACAAACTGAGAAAATTGTTAGGTACTTACTGGGAAAAAATGTTTACTTCGTCAGTGCAAAAATACGTAATATCTCTCCAAAAACAAACCTGTTGTCAAAATTTACCCGCCAAAAAAGCCTCCTCAGCCGCAAAAAGGATTGATCAATGCAAAAGATGTTAGCCCTCACCCCAACAAACATTTTTGTACAAATTTACCCGCCAAAAAACCTCCTCAGCCGCAGAGAGGAATGATATTCAGTGCCCCCCCCCCCCCTCCAAACAGCGTCGAGAGATATTTTGAGGTTTAGGGGGACCCCCCCCCCCCCTACCCTACTCATATCCAGCAGAGGGGTGAGGAAGAGGTTTCTAGTTATGTACATCCAAGAGCGAGACCATTTTTGCGGCTGAGAGGGTTTTTTGGCGGGTAAATTTTTACAAAATGGTTGTTCGGGGGGGGGGGGGGGGGGGTTATCTTCTTGCATTGATAAAAAAATGACAAAACCAAACCACTGTTGTGAATTATGCTGTAGTCGGTCTCTCAGGTTTATTGAAAAACAAAATTTTTAGCAACAAAGGGTCAAACACCAGTGAATTGGCGCTTGGGCCATTATTGCGAAATTGTCGAATATAACTGGACATGAGTAATTATTGTTTCAAAACCCCATAGTGCAGATACGGCAAATAGCGCTTACCCTTGTTGGCTGTAGTTCCCATACAAATGAATAGATATTGCTATAACTGTCAGGTAACAAAAGCTTTCGACGGGCCAAATCTGACGGTACGTCCAACTCATTTTCGACAAAAATGTCGCTTAGGCCATTGCTGCATAACGCCGTTCTAATTATTACATTTGTTCCGGATTGATTTGTGAAAAAACAGGAAGAGAGTGGGAGGCAGGGGTTTTCAAATTTGTCGGGGGCTATAATTATTATTATGGTTGCGTAAGATTTGGTGCCTACGAATTTAGTTTTCATTTTAGTTTTCCCATATTAGCGTGGATAATGTGGGATGGTAGTGGAAAACTAACTGTGGAGAACTTTCTAATAATTCTCTCATTAAGTAGATTTTGGTAATGCAGCTGCGATGAAGCTATTTTAGTTTCTATACCCTTCGAAAAGAAGCCAATAATGTTGATAAGCCACAGTGACGAATACGAATAAATTCTCACGAGAAGAAGTCACGAAGCGCACTTTTCGATTTCAATTCCCCATGCATATCCCGTCTCGAAGATAACTTTCCCACGTTGGGAATAACCCCCCTTCTAGGTATTGATAAAGGCCAAGGAACAAGTGAGCCTGAGCTCAATATATTTCTGATACAGAAAAAGCGCTCTTGTCACTTTATGGATGCCTCCTCATATTTTTGTCCGAAGGAACGTGATTCCTTTCTTCTGAATCCGCCTTCGAAAAGCTCCAACCTACCCAATCTAACCTTATTTCACCTCCTTGCCACTCTTATCTTCTCCCTTTTCTTTATTTTCCGAACGTCTTCTAATGATACCCAATCCATTTTGTCACGGTTTCTCCTCTTTGCCCGGTATTTTGTGCAGCAGGGGTTATTTCCTCCCGATTCAGAAGATGGGAAGGACTAGCGAATTGGTGGATAGTAGTACAGCCACGATTTCATATTCGTGTAACATTATGAAATCAGAATTAGGGGTGGTTTGTCACGAGTAAAACTGTCCAAGGTAGTCTGAAGTTTCAGTATCGGCCAGTCCCAGTTACTCTAGGAGCGCTTTCAGCGTTGGTAGCCTTCATTCTCAACATTAATAACTGATAACCTCATTCAATTTCTTTCTTCTCTGTTTGTTTATATCGAGAAGAGATACGTAGGTGATCAGTCACAGGTAGTATTATAAGGATTAATTTAGTACATGACGAAGTATCGCGCGTTTAGACAACCAAGATAGCCTATTTTTACCCCCCTCCACACCATCAAAGAACCACCACCAAAGAATAATATAGCTGAGGTTCTCTTCGATAGCTAAACACGCATTGGCCATGCGAAACAGTGGGGTCAAAAGGGAAATTCTCTGCTAAAACTGAAATCCGTTGCATGTTTAATAGTGAATTTCACGGTGATTCACAATGCGCCTCACATAGCAGATTCGCAATAATCCACGAAAACCACAAAAACTCACTTTTCAGCCCATCCCAGTATTAATTAAACTGTTTTTCGTATGGAAGAAAAGTTAAAAACAATCAAATTCTGCATCAAATAAGACAAATTCTGTAACAGTTGTTTTGGAAGTTTTCAAAGTTTTCTCGAGGTTTACACTTTCGCAAAAACATTATTATACTACTTACTATAGCCGTGAAACGTCTTGGCTAGTGAGTTTAGGAGGAAATCGTCGACGGCCTGATTAAGATGTCCATACATCCAACCAGCTAGTGGCAACGGATTCCTCCGGAAGATAATTATGGTACCTATCTCTGAGTATCAGATTTATATATTGTCGTGATATCACTCCTTGTATGTAAAGATTTCGCAAATAAAACTCTGAGTGAATTGGTAGACGTGGGGAGGCAGCTCGAGAGAGCTGGATGGGCCGAGTGGGAGGATGGAGGCAGCATAGCCCCCAGGCTATAAAAACTCGCCTCCTGCACCTTCCAAGGCATTCTACGCTCTCCTTAAGACGCTGTCTTATCTCTCTCTCTCTCTCCTTGCCTCGCTCCTCACCTAAAAGATCCCCAGACTGGTCTATACACTGGGGCACCAAAAGATCCTCAGACTGGTATATCCAGTGGGGCACTAAAAGATCCCAGAATGGTATATCCACTGGGCACATGCTAAAAGAACTTAGACTGGTATATCCACTAGGCATGTCCCAAAAGAACCTAGACTGGTACATCCACTAGCCACATCCAAAAAGATCCCAGACTGGTACATCCACTAGCCACATCCAAAAAGATCCCAGACTGGTATATCCACTGGGCATCTCCTAACCTCACCATCCCGTCTCATCTCATCAAACCACAACATATATCATTCAAACTGAGAATCATAAGAACGGGACTCGTTCCCAAATGGAGATACTGTGGCGCCACAAGCGTGTTGCCACGGATAAAAAAATGAAGGTGGTGGCAACGTTGTTGGACACGGATCATTCATTACTCGCCCACCAAACAACTTTTACTTAATGGAAACAGCCGGGGCGCAACGCTCGTTTAATATTAAGAATTTTCTCCCCGTTTGAAGTTCACTGCAGCGGGAAAACCCCGGTGGAAACTTTCGACTTTCTCGTGTGTCTTTGAACGAGCGATTGAGTTTGGTGAATTCATTTTTGGTTGTAGCTGAATTTTCCATTGGTTGTTGCTGTTCCAACGCGGATTTCTGGTCATTAAATTCTCGTTAAGTCTGAGCGTAGATGTTCCGTAAATAATCAGGCAGTAAGGAACCCCCTCCCCACCGTAGGAAATTCAGCGTTGAGGGAAACCAGAGTAGATTCCACATGAATATAGTCGTCAGCGACAGATGTTTTCATTCAAAACTTACGTTCATGGTAAGGAATACAAGAAATAATTCAATTCAGCTCATTCTAAAACACTTTAGTTGTAAGGAAATAATATTATTATCCAACAAAGCGAGAGTGTATTGACGCTGACTCCAGGGAGATGACTTTCGTGTATACGACATCCTAATGGTTCTTCCTGTTGTATGTCCCTGAATTTGACTGACACGATATTCATTTTCTTGTTTCAAAGGAACCGCAGTTTACTTTTTTTTCTCATTCTCACCAAATACATACATACATGTGCGCATTTCACTGCGTTAGGGTTGCATGTGAAAATGTGGGACCGGGTTACATAGAATCTACACACTCCGTGTGAGCACTGGAATGATTTCCCGCTAAAGACTCCAGGTTGAAATTAAATGAAATTATTTTATTGTAAAGGTCTTCCGGCGTTATAAGGAACACTCCAGATTACCTGGAATAGTTACCTAGAATTCCTTCCTCACGGGATGGTAAAGTGAGCATGGTCATAACCTTAGTGTTCCACGGATTTTATTAAAGTTAATCACCGGAGGGTACTGATATTCATCATTGCATTTTTCTTTAGTTTTTTTATTTTGGCTTATTATTCTGTGAATAATACACCTATGTATTTGCTCAGCAAACATTGTTATAACACCCCCTCAATATCTTTTCTTTTACGTTTCAAGGTGCGTAGATTCAGAAAATGCAATGTCCGTCCGCCGTATAATGTATACCGGCTTCATTTTTGGTCTAAAAAATTCGTTCTTTCGCACACATGCTCCAATTGGGCCCTAGTTGTGTACCGAAACTTTTCAGCCCGATCGGAATATACCCAAGGGTGTTATGAGTGAAAAATGGGTATAAAATAGGCACTTTTTGTGTTTTAGTAACATGTTGGTAACATGGGCTTTTGAGGTATCGTTTTCCATGTTTTTTGGGACGAGAAGACCGAATATCAAGTCGATTTGGACGAAAGAGTGGAAAATTGAGGTTCTAACGAAGTTTCAGCCTTGAATTAACGTTAAATTTTGGTCTAAAATCGTCGTTCTTCCGCACACATTTTGGGTCCCCCTTTGAGAACAAATTTGGGTTCTAGTTGTGCTCCAAAACACGGCAGCCCGATCGCAATACACCCTGGGGTGTTATGGGAGAGAAAACTGGTGTAAAAATACGGTGTTTCGAGGGTTTTTGAGGTGTTTGTGAACATGAGCTTGTGAGGTATCGTTTCCCTGTTTTTAGGGCGAGAAGACCGAATGTGAAGTTGATTTTGACCAAAGAATGAAGAATTGAGGTTGTAACGAACGATAAGCTCCCGAAATTCATTTTTTATGGGTCAGAAACCTGGGAAATTTTCTGAAATCACCATAAATTTGTATAATAACACTAGAGGTAGCATTAGCAGGTGAATCAAGACAGTTAAATGGCACTATCAATGTTCAAAGATAATCTGTTAAAAAAAAGGCCGAGGTCGTGGGGCCAAAATTGTGGAAACCATCTATAATAACTATTTCAATTACTGCGCATGAAAGAAACAATAAATTAACAGCAATATTTCTGTAGTATGTCCGATAAAATAATAAACCCAAGTGACAAGGACTTTGCAGCGTTTTTTATTTTATTTATTTTTTCTCAAGCATAACTTGACTAATCAAGTGTGCTTCAAACTCATCTGAACAACTGAGAATCACGAAATCAGGAAGGTCTGGAGGATTGATGCCTTTCCTATCGAGTGCGCATGCGTCAAGACTTGGACGATTTTCCTCTACACTTTTGGTTAGCTTCCACAATATTATCCGTAGATCAGCTTCCTCGCGTATCTTTCAAACCATGGGCTCGACACCCCGGTGTTGCCAACTACGAAGTTAAGTTTAGATCTGCCTAACAACTTCTTTTCTCAATCAGTAAACTTTTCGATGAATTTGATAAATATAATTAGATTCACCATTCTTCTTAAAGATATCCATGATTTAAAAACAGTTTTTGAGTTGACTCTATTCTAGTCTCCAGTGCAACAACCATCCGTAGGTGTAGGTAAACCTTCTATCATACTAAAACACGTGTTTCCGACATCCCTGCCTTTTAGAGATACGTCTGTACTTTTTCCAACTTCGTTTGCCTTTGCATTAAGGGCCGGCAGACCCTGTGTGGAAAACTATTTTCAAGTTTTCTCAGGAGTGATTTACTTACAGTTTTGGGAAAAAATTGCAGATTCACTACATTAGTAGAAGTTGACCTCCCTCGATATCTAATTCGGAACTTAGGGAAAGAAAAAGAAAAATGTGGAATTCAATAATTTGATTTGACAGTGACTTATCTTGGTGATAATGATCGCTGGGGACGCTGATTATTGCTGATCTACGGGTAATATTATTAAAAGCTAACCAGAAGTGGCGAGGAAAATCATAAATCTTGGGGCATGCGCACTCCTTAGGAAGCGGCATCGCCGCATCAGTCCTCCAGACTCTCCTTATGAAATCCTGAACAGACGATTTGTCAAGCACTGGCAGTGGTGATGGCATCCATTTCCAGAAATTTCGTGCCCCCCAAGTGCACCTTTTTTCCGTACCCATATGCCATCGATTAACGTCGTAGAACTCTTAGTCAATTTACACGAATTTATCACTATATAGACCTCATATTCTTATTCTCTGAAATCAGGAGGTTCAATTTCAATACTGAACAAGACCAAGCACGTGTATACCCCCCCTACTTTAGGTAGGTACCATCTCATCCTCAAATACGATCTCAAAAAAAATACGGATTCCTCATCATCAAGATCAAACAATCATCTATGGTGTCCCGCACATTAATCCTCCTAAGAGTATCACATTGTGCAAACCTCTAGCCGAATATTGACGTAGAAAATTGTCGTGGTTCCTCCCAGACGCACAACCATTGTATTCACCAACTTTAGATCTCGCAAATAAACACCCAGAAGTGGGGACGAAAGACGCAGGAGGTAGAAGCCCAGCCTGGTTCCCCACCATCCCCTACAAACTAGGGGATGGAGGGAGACAGCCACTGGGGTCTATAAAACCCCAGCGCCTGCCTCTTTTTCCTCATTCTACGCTCTCCTCTAGTCGCTGACTACTCTCTCTCCTCCTTACCTCAACTCTCTCTCCTCTCCTAAAAGATGCTGTGTGCGGTGGTGGTACGCCCATAACCCCCAGCCAAACCAACCTAAAAGATCTCACGAATAAGGGTGGTGATTCGCTCATAACCCGCCTGAGCATATCCAAAAAGATCCTAGTGATGGTAAGGTCCGTCCATAACCTCCTAGGCAACATCCACAAAAGAAGCTGTGTGCGGTGGTGGTATGCCCATAACCCCCAGCCAAACCAATCCAAAAAGATCCCAGGAATAAGGGTGGTGATTCGCTCATAACCCGCCTGGGCATATCCTCACACCGCTCGTGATGAAATGCGCCAATTTAAATTCATCACAAAAATATTGATTGTTTTTTATGATGAGTGAAACCTGGTGAATTATATGCGATAATTTGCTGCTTAGGAATAAATTACTTATTGTTGTGCTGAGGTATGTAAAATGTGAACCCGTCCTATCGAGTACAGAATGAACAGCCTCCTATAAACGACGACGTGCCATTTATTATAGATTCTAGATAGTCTACCGAAAACAAAGGCGATTCAATAGACAGTGTGCTCACAGTTTGTAGGTATACACAGCCAATACACAGTAGAAATCAGTGACAGTCGACGTTATAAGTGTATATCAGTAAGTAGATACCACTGGCTGCCACTTATGGGACCATGAAAATGAATTCCAATTTGTATCATGCAGTTCTGCACCAATTTCCGCTATTGATCAGAAAACTAGGTAGCGGTATGGAATCATCAGAATGGGATGATGCAAAACACCCGTCGGTCTGTGACTACGCAGCACCGCACTCACTACTCGCCAGATGTGAATAGTGAACAGGCCAACAAGCGAGTGATACCAATTCTATCATGACCGGGTCCAAATATGCAAAACCGTCGCCGCACCATTGAAAAGGCGATTAAACCGATAGGGTTCTCTCCCTTCCTGGCCCACCTTATTATCCACAGCTCGGCGGCTACCGTTTTGAAAACGGGAGCTAAACCAATGGATCCCAGCGGCTCGAAGGAATTTCCCGCCTGGAATGCCCGATCCCTTTTGGGGTCCTGAGGACGCGCCAGATATCGAAGGAACGACCCAGTTTCCCTCTTTATGAACTTTTAATTTAATATGACACTGAAACGAAAAATAAAAAGTTGTACCTACACAAATTACTCCCTTACAGGGCAAAAATTTTAACGTCAGCGTCCACGTTGGAAAAATTACCGTGACGTGCTAGATAACACAGAGAATCGAGAATACGCTTCAAAGAGTTCTTATCACTAAACTGGGTCACGCCTGACTTTTCCCTTGTAAAGAATTGAAATTAACATAGTAGTTATCGTCCGCCCGCTTTTTAAAACGTACCCCTGTGATGTAGATGTTATGAAATCGCGAGCGATCCTTGAGAAAAGCGACGTAACACAATTTTCAAAGCGGGAGAAAGCAATAGGAAAATACTGTGAAGTTTGTTCCATCGTCCTTCGTAGCCTTTAACGACCATAGTCCAACCTGATGAAAAATTTACAAAGAAACCATCAAACAACATCACTGTAATTTCTGCAAATTTTGAACGGCTCCAGTAGATTTGCTTGCGTTTGCTTACACGGGGGGAGGGGGCTCAAAAGGTTGCTTACGTAAGTGTTATTATTTCATTAATCCCTGGAAAAACGCTGCAAAGTCCTTGTCACATGAAATTATTATTCTATTGGACAAACCTACAGAAATGCTGGCTGATTGTTTCTTTCATATAAAATAATTTAAATAGCTATTTCTGGTGGTTTCCACCAATTTTGGCCCCCAAAACTTGAATTAGGTACGCTGTTTTTTTTTTTCAAATTATCTTTGATTATTGATAGTGCCATTTAATCATCTTGATCCACGTGTTGACACTTTTTCTAGTGTTATTCTACAAACTGATGTTGATTTCAGACGATTTCGCTGGTTTTTGACTAATAAAAAATCAATTTTGGGAGCTGAACATCTGGTACAACCTCAATTTTCCACTCCTTGGTCAAAATCTACTTCATATTCGGTCTTCTCGTCCCCAAAACATGGAAAACGATACCTCAAAAGCTCATTTTACTAACATGTTACTAAAACACAAAAAGTACCTATTTTTATACACATTTTCACTCATAACACCCCTGGATATATTCCGATCGGGCTGAACAATTAGTAACAAAAATTATTCTGGTACAAATAGAATGTTTTTTGTAGTAATTTTGGAGTACCGAACAATTTCAACTTGTTTCAACTCCACCGTCGGCAAGGGATATCGATTTCCTTGGGACAAGTCTCAGAAACACTGTGTTTAATCTTCGCATCAGGATAGATAAGTATCTAATTAGGCATTGATATGCATAGATATCACCTAAATTCTTGATTGATTCAGCGTGCTGTAGATGACGTAAATTATCAAAGGATGGAGTATTTCATGTAACATGCGCATCGACGATCATTAATCTAAAGTAGATCATACCTAAATACCTACATAATGTTTATAGTACCGAGGAGTATATATAGATATATAGACCTATTTATATAGAGAGAGCGAGAGAACTACATATATAGAGTATATATAGATATATTGGTAAGTGTACCTATAGATCGAGGAGTATATAGGAATAGGTAAGCATTAAACTCAAAATAGATTTGGATAGATTTGGATTTTTTTTCTTTTTGCTCCTCCGAGGAGCACAAATTCCTAGGAACTTATTCTTTGGTGGGCAGTTTTTGAGAGGAAAGTTATTAATTTGTTCCCTCATATATTTCGTTGTTGCTTATATTGCCAATAAAGTCTTGAAGTCTTGGAAATCAAATGAAACGAGATAGTAAGTACATATGGACAGGTATTAAATCTAAACTTATATTATGATTTATGATCTAGGGTTATGAAAATTCTCTAGATTCACCCCCGACTCAAAATTTATTTGGGCGTCTAAAGTGCTGTCCACAACATTTCGTTTATTTTTACATATATTTATGCTGTTTTTTTTTTAAATTTTACTATACGTATCAACTTCGAAATGTGAACCGAACCGACAAAAGAATGTTTTGTTATTCGATTCCGAAGATGTATTATTAGTGTAAATAATAAATTAGAATTGATAGGCAATACGTTTAATTCTACAGTGTGAAAATACATTTCAAGTTGTCGTACTCCTGTCTGAACAAATGAAACGATAAACTGTGCAGAGGGTTGGACGAAAACCGAGTAAATTAAATGAAAACGGACCATAAACGTCCTTCCTTAGCAGGGTAACTGGGTGGCAAAAAGAGAAGAGTGACAAGAAAAAAAGGGGGAGAAAAAATCGACTTTTCTGAAGCAGCGGGTTTTTTGGAGGCCTTCCCTTGAATTCGCTTGAATGATATTTTTGGTAGGCTATGATGGTAAGTTAATGAATTTTTCAGTCAAAGGACATCCTTTTCGTTGATATCGGTTGAAAGAGATTTAACCAAATTGGTTTTATTTTAGATTCATTAATTTATACGGTTTCGGTCGTTTTGTGGATGAAAGCGCTGCAAATTACTACACAATGGGTTATTATTTACCTATACAGATGCCCCCTTCTGCCCCCCCCCCCCCCCTCGGCTCCACCCAGGAAATCCCTAAATCGAGTAATGGAGCCGGCCCGGAATCAAAGTTTCATAAAAATGCGAAGGATTCAACAATTCAATACTTATTTGTTGTTATTCATTAAGCATAACGTTTGTTCAAGTTACAAAAGTACCGATCAACAAAATCCGAAAGAGGATTTGATATGATTTATCAAATGAAATAAAATCACAGAACATCCAACTCAATTTCATACAGCCCGTGATATAGCCACCCGTGATTATAATCAGGTGCTCCCTAGCAATGACATCTGGATGGGATTTACACCGTTTCATTCCCGATGATGCTGACGATGAGCTTTTCGATGCAAACGAACGGCTGGTCAAACAATGCTGCGGGTGGTCTCAAAAAATTCAAGAGTTTAAGGTCTATTTAAAAACGTAAACCGCTGTGTAATAATTTATCGTTCTGTAATAATTTACCGTTGTGTAATAATTTACCATTGTGCAATAATTTACCCATCAATAATACTTCAAAGTTTGTTCAAGTTTCAGAAGTAACTACCAACAAACTCCAATAGTCCATCACTTATCAAATGAAATAATATCGCAGTACAACCAACTGGACTTCATACAGCCATCCTTGATTATAATCAGGTGCTCCTTAGTGATGATATCCCGGCCGGATTTATACAGTTTGATTCACGATCGTGTTGACCAAGCTTTTCGGTGCACACGAACGGCTGGACGTATACAATGCTCCAGGTGGTCTCAAAAAATTGTTTAGCTCAAGACAAATTTAATAACGTAAAACTTAATCCTATTAATTACCCTACACATTAATTAATTAGCCAAAAACACTCGACATTCAAATTACAAATAATACTAACTTTATAGTGCCTACCTCACCTAACCAAGGTAGGCTATTTACCTCAAAAACTCACAAAAAAATGATCAACAGAAAAATGGGTTTATAGTTCTAAAACTCGACACTGGAGAGGAAAGTTTGGATTTTATGGACAAAAATGTTTTTCTCCCACTTCGCAATACTTCTGCAACCAAGACAGACATGGAAGAAATTGAGGAGCCTTTAAGGTTTTTCCCTATTCACCAACTGGTCTGTTTGGGTTGGTCCTTAAATGTTTACTATGTACCTTAATGACAACAGAAAATACAAATCTGTGTCGCGGCCGTATCGCTACCTCCTCAGGAGCCTGGAATTTTGCGTAGGTTTCAAATACATACGTGCTTAAGGGGAAAAACTGCATAAAAATTGACTCATCCTTTTCGAGGTAACACACACTTCAGGTTTGTGTTATTTATTACCTGTAATTAAGGCAGTAGTAACTATTGAGATCCTGAAAATCTATTTCATCCACTCCTTCAGTAAAGCATTATTCCCCTTTCCAGGCGGGTATGAATATTCAAAGGTTCCGGGATGCTCCCCCCTCCTCCACACCACCACGTCCGTAACGATGATAAATAATACTATCGAGCAAATCGACGTTCAATCCCTTACGGAACCAACCACCGAGTTCGGAACCCGCTGGTTGTTAATTGGAGAAACGGCGAGTGTCCACCGCATTATTTAGTTCCCTAATTTGAAATATCTGTAGCTGGAAAATATGATCATCTTGCACCCATTTCGAGCGTCATTCCCATGGATGAGGGGTGGACACATCAATATTGATGCTCGCTCCATCAGTGGATTGGAGGGAGCTACATACCACCTACCTGCACTCCCGCTCCATTGTTTGTGGGGGGGAAAAAATCCGTTCTTAATACCTCGTATTCCTTCCGTATACCTACCGTTAATACCTTCACGATGTCCATTAAAATATCCTCTTAGAGTTTCTGGACCCTCCAAACCCTGAAGGACACCGAAGAACTGATCACTACAATATTATTATAATGAATTGAATTTTAATGAATTTTTTTGAATTTTTTATGACTTTTGGTTTATTATTTTCAATAATGAACCATTGGAATCGAGCATGAAAAAAAAATTCTTACCCCCCCCTCAAAATTTGATGGTTTACGTTTCAAGGTGTGTACAATCCAAAACTGCAATAAAAATATTTCTGTCTGTCCGCCGTAAGCCGTACGGGCCTCGTTTCTTAGTTACCATGAAAAAAAATTGATGAAATTCGGGTTATTCGGTCTATTCGGGTTCGGGGTCTAGTTGGTCCTCGAAGATCGACGTTACTGTCAGTCATCTCTAAGGCGTTCAAAATAGGGGTTGAAATTTTCAGAACGCCGTATCTCAAAAACTTTTGATTGAAGGGTATGGTTTTTGGTAAATTATTACACAACGGCTCATCTACCCAGAAGGGGCTGGATAGGTACCTACTTTTGCAACTTGAACAACCGTTGAAGTATCATTTATGGGCAAATTATTACACAACGGTTCATTATTCTATCTCCGTAGAAGGGGAACCTATACAGGTACATTATTACACAACGGTTTAACTAGGTACCTAGTAACGAGTACGGGGTTAGGTACTAACCTACGGAGGGTCCGTGATCTACATAATATGTGTAGAATAGTACATATATGTTGTATAGAAGGGTTGGCTATACGGAGACCGGTTATCTGTAACAGGAGAGTATTCTGTACAAAATAATAAACCGTTGTGCAGGGATTTGCAGCGTTTTTTAAATTCTGCTCCAGCATCCATTTCCTTGAATTAATTTCAATTTCTTTACGAATGATTAATACTTGATGGTCTCAGCTCAACCGGGGTTCTGGAAAGAGCCTTGGACGAAATTCATAGTTATTAGTATTATATACTAAATTTCAGTTATTAAAGTTGATTTGTGACGACAAAACTCCCAGTCGGGTGATCCCAATCTGAATTCCAACCTCTAAATCGAGCGGATACTTTTGATCATGTTTACACAAACCTCACATCCCGTGGCTGAACCCGTGAAATTCGATTCAACTCCGCATTACTTCCTACCTACCACCTTCTCCGCGAACTTCCCGCTCTGATTAATTGAAGTCGGTGTTGCCAAGAGCTCGCGGGAACTGTATCCTCTTTGCGAGTGACTTGAAACCCCCTTCATCTTCGTCGTCATTAATATTTTCTCTCGCGTTTCCTACTTCGAAAGTTCAATGAAACGAAAGCCTTTGAACAACGTTAGGTCGTTAAAACCGCAGACAACGTTTAGTCAGACGGCACGAATCAAAGGTTGTCGTTATGATAATAATTGAATTGTACCACATCGAATTCGAGGGCTCGCTCGCTTGTGCCTCGATTCGGCTTGCTTACCCTCGCCAACAAAATGTAACGAAACTTAGTTTCGTTGAAGGAACTGGTGAAACTCGGTCTAACCACATACTTACATAGCTTTTTTTCATAAAGCCTTCTGCAGGTTTTGAGGGAGGTCTGCGGCCATGGGGAGTCTGATTCCGTTTTCCACATGCTGTTCCAGTATCCCACTGCAGCGACCCGCGAGAACGGTATCCGCGGCAACACATCAGAGCTAGCGAGGGAAAATATCTAACAAGCCCTCCAAATAGAAAGCAGGGATCAGGAGGACACATTCGGCGCGCCACCGCTGCTCTCGCTCTCAGACAATAAGTCCAGCTTCAACGCTGAGAGATCTCCACTGAGCTCAATTCAAACAAAACTGTATAATGTTAACTGTATACTGTTTAATGTATACTGTACTGTTCTCCGCCTCCAAACAGTTGTTGAGCATTTTATTACTATAGGTACTAATAAAATTAGTATAGTATCCTAGTATACTATTTGTATAGTAATTAGTATGTCCTAAATAATATCTGTAGTGAATGGTGGGTAGCGTGCATTCACTACTAGAGGTGTAAGGTTATGCCCAGCTTGGTTCCAACATTGGAGGATGTCACCATGATATCCGGGATCTTTTCGGATATGTGCCCGGCTGGTTCCAACACTCGAGGCTGTCACCAATTCCGGGACCTTTTAGGATGTGTGCCTGGTTGGTTCCAACACAGTGGCTGTCACCAATGCCGGGATCTTTTTGGGATCGTTTGCCTGGTTGGTTCCAACACTCAAGGATGTCACCAAATCCAGGATCTTTTGGGTTAAGGAGAGAGAGAGGTGAGAGAGTAGTCAGTGACTAGAGGAGAGTGTAGAATGGCTAGAAAGGCGAAGGAGGCGAGTTTTTATAGCCCTGAGGGCTATCTCCCTCCATCCTCCAGCTAGTGGAGGATGGTGGGGATCCCCACTAGGTCCCTCGGTGCTCCTGCGTCTTTCGTCCCCACTTCTGAGTTTATTTGCGAGATCTTAAGTTTACAGGGAGTGGTTCTGGGAGGATACCACGACAATATCCTCTCTCGTACTTCTCTACTGACTATCCTTTAATTTATTGTAAAATGTGCCAACTCATTGTAAAGACTCCTATACTAAAAATAAATAAATCTCCCTTCACAAAGCCTTCTCCGTGGCCACGTGGTTTACGGGGTGAATCGGAAAATTGTTCGTGTCTTGGAAATTCCTAAGCTGGATATTGAATTTTCCAGGGTCTAGTAAAAGAGCATATGGGTCAAGCAAACATGTCCGAGTTACTGAATGCATTTTTCAAAAACCTCCACCTTCCGACCTACTTAGCTTATACTTGTAGCTTCTTCGTTCGTGCAAAGAGCTAATCAAATGTCCATTCAAGGTCAGAAACTGAGCCGGCAGAATCGAGATCCGTTGAAACATTAGTTTAGCATTAGTTAACCTAGGGATAACTTGGCTTTGAAAGCCTGTCGGTGCAACGTTCGGGGCCTTACTGTGAACGAACGGCTGGACGTACAATCTAAAAAAAACTCCCAAGTTCAAGGAATACTTAAAAACGTAAAAAAATTGGAGGTAACGGCGTCATGGAGATTTCAACCCCTATTTTTCACCCCTTAGGGATGACTGACAGTAACGCCGAGCTTCCCGGACCAACTAGACCCCAAATGGGACCTACAACCCAAATTTCATCAATCTTGGTTCAGGGTAACTAAGGAAAGTGCGAAGTACGGCGGACGGACAGAAATTAGTTTATTGCACTTTCGGATTCACAGACCTTGAAACAGAAACCATAAAATTTTGAGGGGGAGTAAACAAATTTGTTTTTTCATGTTCGATTCCAAAGGTTCATTACTGAAAACAATAAACCAAAAATTCTGTCTGTCCTTCGTACACCGCACTTTGCTCTCTCCTTAGTTACAGTGAACCAAAATTGATGAAATTTGGTCTGTAGGTCCCATTTGGGGTCTAGTTGGTCCGGGAAGCTCGGCGTAACTATCCGTCATATGTAAGCGGTGAAAAATAGGGGTTGAATCCCCAGGACGCCGTTATCTCAAATCTTTTTAAACGTTTTTAAATAGTTCTTGAACTCGGGATTTTTTGGGACCGCCAGGAGCATTGTACGTCCAGCCGTTCGTTCACAATAAGGCTCCGAACTTTGCACAGACAGGCTTCGTCACCAGGAGGGTGAATCAAATAGTATACATTCAGCTCGGATATCATTGCTAGGGACGCCGCAACAATCGTGTACCTAATACTGGGAATGAGAGTTTAATTGGCCTAATTTTAGGGGGTTGCTCGTAGTTTCCAATGGTTTTCAGTGGTTTTCAATGGTTTTCAATGGATATTTCAATTGGAATTGGCTTTCAATTGGAATTGCATTTCAATCAATATATCAATTTATTGTAATTTAATGGTTTCCAATGGATTGAATGCAATTCAATGCACTAAGGCCGTCCGCACACGGGTCGTTTTGAATCTCCTCGATATTGGTGTCCGACTGCGAAGCGTCTGCTCGCGAGGCGATCTGAAACGAGGGACGCGTCCGACGTCCGCACACGGGTCGAGCCAGTCTCCTCGATTTCTCACTCAGCCCCTGTCTTCCAACCAGAAAGGTGCCCCATTCGATAGTAGTACGATGGACAGTTCGAGTGATGAGGACGATGTAATTGTTTTTTATCAGTACATGCGGAGGAAGAGGAGGGCGCAGAGAGCATGGGTGCACCCGTACTTGGAAAGAAATTTCCAAAATCGTTTGTTCGTTGGTGCTAGGGAATTACAAGAAAGTGATTCCAAATTCTTAGCATTTTATAGAATGTCTAAAGAATCGTTCACCAATCTCGTGGAATACGTCACTCCAGCCATTCAACATGTGAATACCAACATGAGGGAATGTGTCAGTGCAGAAGAACGCATATTGATTACACTGAGGTATGTATGTAAGCTTTTTATTGAAAAATTTAAAACAAGTATAAAAGTATGAATAGGCATGTTGACAGCAAGTAGATATGTAAAAAAAACGTGCAAGTTGTAAGCGAAGTATTTAAATTTGATGGTAAATTGTGTGACTGTCTTCTGGGGAGAGGTAGTTTTCGGGATAATGTTCTAGAGGCACACATCCTGATTGCTCTGACAACATGGAAACATTACTTCCCGTTGGTGATTGTACAATCAGAGAAGAGTGGATCAACGGGTTGGGGTTCACAAGGCTGCCTGCAATGTCTTGATAAACTGGTGGTACCACATTTCTGCTAGGACCGCATAAAATGTCTGAGGAAGTCCCTGTAACCTCATCAATGAGGAGCAACGCTCTTCTTTTATAAATCCTCAACTGAACGTCGTTCATCTGCATGAGGTCTGGAATGAGGCTGATAAGAAAATTATGGAGACCTTCTTCTCTCTTATTTGTTGTAGGGGGAGTATTTGACATTTTGGCCACTTTCGCTGCACAATATTGAGAAATGGCTTTGTCCGCATCACTTTTATGAGTGTAAACACCTTTCCTTTTATCCCTGTTTACATGGCCAGTCGGACCTCTTGCTCCCGAACTCATGGGTGCTGATACCACAAAGTCTGCCTGACTTGTCGAAGGTGGTCGTGACGTCACTGTCGAAAATGTCAGTGGGGACTGTTTACCGGTTGCGGAAACATCGGACTGAGGAACAATATTTTCCGACAAAAGGGTTTCTTCCTCGTCATTATCAATATCGGAAAGATCTGGTGCGGAAGAAGACCTTTGTTGGTGGATTTCAGGAACATTACCAGTAGGAGTGCCGGCTACTTTTATGTACGGAATCGCAAATTGCAAGGCATCCATGAGGTAGTATGGTTTTTTCCTTGCCGCTCCACTACCACTGGGTTTGGGTTTGAGGTTCTTAACAAACGTGGACCGCAAGTTCCTCCACTTTTCCTTGCATTCAGCTGCTGTAACAGAAAAACAAAATAGGTAGGTAATAGCCCCCTGTCACAGAAATGCTTTCAGTCATGCGGACAGACAGACAGAGAAAAATTTAGATAATGGTGTCAATCGTCTTCAAATAACATGAAACGGAAAAGAAACGCAAAATTTCATGATTATGATCAATGTACAGACAGATATATTTACGATTTTATTAATATAGATGATTAAAGAAACTGACTAACTAGGTACCATTTCTACGTTTTTAGCCTAATGCCATTTTAACTAATGCTTATTTTCAGGTATCTGGGTACAGGGTGCACGTTCGTTTCACTAGGACTCTACTTTTGCCGGGGAGAGACAACAGTTGGCAAAATAGTAGCTGAGACGACCAAGACTATATGGAATGAGTTGAAAGACGCCTACATGTCATGTCCTACAAGTGAGCAGTGGAAAACGATAGCTCAACGTTTTCAAACCCTATGGAACCTTCCAAATTGTATAGGGGCTATAGACGGAAAACATGTTCGCATTGAGAAAATTCCTAACACTGGCTCGACTAATTTTAATTATAAATCCTACCACTCAATAGTGCTGCTAGGATGCTGTGACGCTGACGGTATTTTCACTATGATTGAAACTGGGTACGCTGGCAGAAATAGTGATGGAGGCATTTTCAGAGCCTCAGCAATCAAAAACTTGCTATGTCAAGCACAGCTCGACATACCACCGCCGTCCAAGCTTCCCTCAGATGATTACGATGATTGTTTTTTCCCCTACTATTTTGTGGGAGATGAGGCCTTTCCACTGTCTCGATATTTACTGAGACCTTACTGTAAACGGGTTCTTGATAACATAAAAAGAATGTTCAACTACCGATTAAGCCGGGGTAGGAAATCGATCGAATGTACGTTCGGCATGATGACCGAAAAATTCGCAGTACTAAGTACTGCGATACGTTGCAGAGAGGAGTACAGTCAATGACATCATAAAATGTGTTTGCCTACTTCACAACTATGTTCGAAAAAGAGAAGGGTACCCTTATACACCGCAGCAGTTACAACAAAATGAAAATGTCATTACTTCTGCCATGCCCACTGGTTCTACACCACCCCCTCGGGCCAAAATAAGCAATTCTTCTCCAGCCACAGCTATTAGAGATTATTTAGCAAATTATTTTCTGACTCCAATGGCATCAATACCTTGGCAGTGGAAGTACTGCATTGGAAGATAGGTACCTTACTTTACGTGCTCAGCTACTTTTCCTGCCAGCTCGATTTTATTTTTATTTTGATGCTAATGTGTGCTAAACGCGATTATGGATTATTTTATTGTTTGTTTGTATTCAGTAGATTGTATTACCTATGTTTTGCAACCGCTATCAGTAGGTATTTACTTGAGTTTGTAAAACGACGTACCTACTCGTAATTAGAGTAAAATTATGAATCAGATATACTGAACTATACTGAATAATCATACAGCTGTAACTCAATACATTTTTTGGTTAATTGACTGATTGATGGCGGGTTATCATTGAAAGTTACCTGATAAGTTGACTTCTTTTGCCACCTCATTCCAAGCCCTTTCCGTACAATCCTTCCTCGAATATTCTTTCAGAGTGTAGTTGTAGAGCTCGGGGTGTTTCTCCACTTCCCCCACGAATTTTAGGTTCGCTACCTACAAAAAAAAGAAGTTCATTTGTGGAAGTTTATCGTAAATAATAAATAAACAAGGTCATATTCAACTCTTCCTTGCCATGAAGTATTAAAAAATAACCCTCATTAACCAAACACAACAAAATAATGTCAAATACGATATAACTAATATTATAACTTGAGAATATTACCTCCATGTCGGTGAAATCGCCTCGCGACGCTCGATTTTTCCCGTGCGCTCCCGAACGCGCCACTCGTTCCGAAGCTCAGCCGTCGATGCAAACGAGACGCGACGACTGCTGACCGACCCGTGTGCGGTCCCCCACTCACTTACCTAGGAAGTCGAGGGGCGGGTGACTCTCCTCGTTTTGAAACGCCGACGCTCCGAGTTCGGAACGACCCGTGTGCGGACGGCCTAAATGGTGCACGATGGTAGGTATTGACCACAGAAAACAGTGATCTACACCGAAGGGGAATCTGCACTGAAAATAATAAACCCTTCTGTAATAATTTGCTGCGTTTTTTATTCCATTTTCGGATTATATACACTTCTAAACGAAAACATGAAATTTTGAGGTGGGGTGGGGGGGGGGGGGGGGGGTTACACTTTTTTTTTCATGCTCGATTCCAAAGGTTCATTATTGAAAATAATAAACCAAAAATAGTCCGTATTATCGGACCTCTCGAGAATATCTGGGGATTGGTGTCCAGGTACACCAGATTGGTCCGTAAGTATCGTCTGCGCATACGCAAACGTTTTGTTCTCTTTTGAAACACCCATAACTATCCCCAAAAAAGGTCGTATATATGTGGAATTTGGTGTTGGTGTGGGTTGAGTTCAGTTTAGACATCGTATTTATCGTATCTAGGGCCGCTTTAGAGCGACGAAAGATCATGTTTTAAATTATAGCTAATGTTGAAGGTATAGGTACACCTATAGCACGATTTGATAGATTTGGAAACTCAATTCGTACTTGAGATTACTAAATGTGATTTGTATACGTAATAGCCTAAGATATAACGCGATATTGCGACAAACGTTTTTAACGGGTTCTCGTAATTGTTTCTCCTTCTGAAGCCCGCTAATTGTTTGTATCGTCGACCCTTATCAGTTTGACTGGCACCGAAGCGGGAACGCCTGTTGAGACTCCAAGTTTCAATTTTCATTGGCACAACACGCTTGATGGTCGGGTGATCAATTTACCTGCCATCTGAATGGCCGAACCAGAGAGCGATTAGTCAGCGACATCACGGCCAACAGGAATCATCTAATACCCCTTGAAAGGCCCATCAATGCGGGCGATGAGCCATTCGACTAACAGAATTAATCTGACGTACATCCACTATTAACTAATTGAATAAATTATAGTATTCTTTTTCGGAGGATGCCACAACAGATAGACGTTGTGATGTGTGACTTTTTTTAATTTTTAATTTTCTCGACTTCACCTATCGAGAGAATTGAACTGCCATTCTGATTCTTCGGTTTTTACCCTGATATAATGGGAGTGAATGAAAAAGTGGAAGATACGGCTTACTACCTACAAATTTAAATGCATTTAAAAAACGTAAATTTTTGCGTTTTAAGCATGGCTTTGCTCATTATCGTACGATTTGCATATCGAGAAAAATCATCTAAGAGTGATGGAAGGGGAAGGGATTGTCGCTGTTTTGAAATCGCTGTATAATCTGAATATGCATTAAAAATCGTAGTTTCATTTTGAAATAAGGAAGCTGGAGCAATAAGTGAACTTTAGAACATAATGCAAAATTATAATTTCCCAAATCCATGTCAACAATCTTTACCCACATATATTTTTGGATTTTAAAACTATTTCGCGGCTTCCTAAATTAAGAGGTGATTACAGTCTGGGATTCCTTTCTGTATAATACCTATGTTGTGATCGGCTGCTCCTCCACAACCTACACTATGTGTAGACATGCATTCTCTCAGAGTTGGGACCCCCCGACCCCCCTCTGATCATGTCAGGGGGCTATAAAAGAGCCGAGTGCCACCAATAGATTAACCATTCTCAATCAAGCGATCGACTCGTCTGTTACCTCCTCAATCACTACACTGGTGAACCCGAATGGTGACACGCAGCGCACAGCCTCCGCCCGCCGTCTGCGACCGCGGTGCGACGACAGCGAC
The DNA here is from genome assembly GCA_954871275.1 of Leptopterna dolabrata. Lineage (NCBI taxonomy): Eukaryota > Metazoa > Arthropoda > Insecta > Hemiptera > Miridae > Leptopterna > Leptopterna dolabrata. The sequence goes on from OX940979.1 coordinate 54,496,843, forward strand.
TTCCGACGACGAACAACGCCGCTCCGCGCCCGCCGACCGTCTGCGACGAGCCCCACCTCCGCAGCACTACGCCCGGCACACGCGCCCCACAGCGCCGCCCCACCCCGACGCCAGCGTCAACGGAGACCGCAGCGACTCCCCGCTTCACCGCCTTACCCCGCGTTTTCTATAATAACGCTCACGGACGCCTGCGAGAGACTCACTTCCAGACAACACCTCTCCGGGACTGGCGCCTACAAAGAGAACGAAGAAACGGACCCGAAACCACCGACACCCGCAGAAACAACTCCACCGACATCAACGCTCCTGCTCCGGCCGTACGACCCCGCATTCCCGCACGTCTGATTCGCCCAACTCGAGAACACATTGACTCACGAAGGCCTCACGACGCCGCATGCTAAAGTCGCCCGCGCCTTCCTCGCCCTCGAGCCCCGACAAGCGGACCTCTACGCCGACCCCAACCGACTTCCGACGACGAGCTACCGTCAGTTCTCGCCCGTAGAGCACACCCGGCCAACACCTCGACCTCGCTCAACCGGCAGCTTTTCTGCGAGCCCCTCCAAACAGCCTTCGCCTTCACCTCGCGGCGCACGACGAACCCGATCTTACGAAACTCACTGCTCTCGCCGATCGCCTCATACCGAAGACGACAACAGCGACCGCCGACGCAGCCGCGACCGACCACACGCCGCGCGACGAACGGCTCGTGTTTCTACCTCCGCACATGGGACCCCCGAGCACAAAAATGCCGCACCCCATGCACCTGGCGCCCGCAACAACGCCACGGCCGTAGCCACGCACTCAACCTACATCCCGGCTCTTCATATGCCGCAAACGTACCGCCCCCAACGACAACGACCCGGGCAGCCACAACGGACCACCGCAACCACCGCAACCAGCACACGCACCTCCCACGCCCCACAACCGCCACCGCAACGGCACGAAGAACAAAATTTAACTAAATACGTTACTTAAATTCTGGGGGGAGCGGTGTAGTGATCGGCTGCTCCTCCACAACCTACACTATGTGTAGACATGTATTCTCTCAAGAGTGGGGACCCCCCAACCCCCCTCTGATCATTTCAGGGGGCTATAAAAGAGCCGAGTGCCACCAATAAATTAACCATTCTCAATCTAGCGATCGACTCGTCTGTCACCTCCTCAATCACTACAACCTATCACATAATATTACACATATATAGTTAAAATGCTACATATTTTAGATGATCATTACAAATTGTTCGAACTATCCGCTGGTCGAAGAATAATTAATTACCTTACCCAGGCAAATCGACAGCTGAAACACTCCAGTGACAATGATTATATCCTGGCCCCGCAACCACCCACGAAAGTATATTTGTAAATAACGAACATGGATTTGGAATGCTATAGACTACAGAGAGATTACGAGGCATAGGTACCCGCCAAAAGTGGAGAAGTATCAAGGTAGTTTACGAGCTTCATAATAACGGTGATCAAGAGCTCATCAGTTTCATGTTTTATTTAAAAAAACAAAAAACTACAGGATAAAAATCAAATAGTCTATTTCCACGTACACTAGCAAACTGTAGACCGGTTTCGGTTGTTAGACCATCGTCAGTACACGTAACAACCGAACAGTACATTCTATAGTGTACTGACGATGGTGTAACAACCGAAACCGGTCTACAGTTTGCTAGTGTACGTGGAAATAGACTATTTGATTTTTATCCTGTAGTTTTGGTTTATTATTTTCAATAATGAACCATTGGAATCGAGCATGAAAAAAAAAATTCTTACCCCCCTCAAAATTTGATGGTTTACGTTTCAAGGTATGTAGAATCCAAAACTGCAATAAAAATATTTCTGTCTGTCCGCCGTACGCCGTACGGGCCACTTTTCTTGATGAAATTCGGGTTATAGGTTCCGTTCGGCGTCTAGTTGGTCCTCGAAGCTCGACGTTAGTGTCAGTCATCTCTAAGGGGTTCAAAATAGGGGTTGAAATTTTCAAAACGCCTATACCATTTTTTTACGTGAATATTTTTACGATTTTAAATAGTTCTTGAACTTGCGAGTTTTTTAAGACCATCCGGAGCGTCGTACGTCCAGCCGTTCGTTCACAGTAAGGCCCCGAAGTTTGCACCGACAGGCATTTTCGACTCCAGTGTGAATGAAATTGTATACAATTCAAACCAAATCTCGTAACCAGAGACGCGCCCACAATAGGAAATTTGGCGGAGATGAAATCATTGGTAGGGATCACCTGATTATATTGGCGGAGTATGAAGTCGAGTTGGTTGTTCTGTGATATTATTTCATTTGCAAAATGATGGCTCTTTTGGAGTTTGTTGGTAGGTAGTGAAACTTGAACAAACGTTGAAGTATTATTGATGGGTAAATTATTACTACGGTAAATCATTACTCAACGGTAAATTATTACACAACGGTTCATTATACCATCTACGTAGAAGGGGCTGGAGTTTGTTGGTAGGTACTTTTGCAACTTTTTTCACTCCTCATCAACAATTTCTTTTCAGAACTTCATTATGTGTGTTTCTTTTTGTTAGGTACTGTTTGTCATCGGCAGAATCATTTTAGCAACATTCAACTCGTGATTTAGGTAGGTACCTAGTAACGAGTACGGGTTAGGTACTAACCTAAGGAGGGTCTGCGATCTACATAATATGTATAGAATAGTACATATCATATTATATAGACGGGTTATCTATACATAGAGCTGTGATCTGTAACGGAAGGGTATTCTATACAAAATAATAAACCGTTGTGCAGGGATTTGCAGCGTTTTTTGCTATGGATTTCCACTATTCCGCCGCGAGTGATTTAAGTTATATTCATGTTTTATCATTAATATTGTTCTTAAATGATAAATTCATAGCGAGTGAGCCTACTGTTGACATGTACCCATAAACGACCCCCACACTTGGTTGTGTTGAACCGCGTTCTCCTAACTAAACGCATGTGTTACGTAAATAAAAGAAAATTGAATCCATATACTGACAGAACCATCCAGATTATAAGGTCATTAAAGGGTTGCAAACAAAGATCAGGACATTTAGGTGATCATCGTTGGGAGTAAACAGCGTGTTCCTTGGTATCCTACAAAAAAGAGGAGCAGAATCTGTCAAAGATAATGCTCGACCGTTGTCATTTTGTCGGTTCTGAAGAGAACAGGAGGACGGCCTCGTCATTATTCGTACAGCTTCCCACCTGTTTGTTCTTCGGCCTCATCAAGGGCCGAATGTTAATCAGTCTGATGAATGTTGAACAAGCACGGTCAAGTTAATCTTGTTGATAGGTTGCCTGTCAAACGGACGCGGGATCCAGAGATTAACTGAATGTAGGACATAGAGGACGTCGAATAGATCCTGAGGGTACTTCCAAACACTAAGACAAACATGAGGCCAACACTTTGATGACATACGTTTAGATAACGGTAAATGGACACCTAAGTTTGGTAACTACTTCGTTAAAAATCGATCAATCCGAGTAGAAACTAAGTAATTAAATAGGGTAGTTTGGGGGAGTATGCCGTACCTCTCGGAAAATCACTGAAACTCAGAAAGTTATTGAGTTACCGACTTCGTTCCACTCCATTTCCGAAGTTAAACTCTTCCTCTATCAATAACGGATGTGCTTCCCGCCTTAAAACCATATGACGGAACACGGTTGGGCAAAAACCAAATGTAGTAGTTAGGAGGAATATGCCAATTCTCATGCCAAGAATAGGTATGCCAATTCGTTCGAGGTATGCCACTCTCAGGCTAATAGGTAGGCCACAAGACCGAAGATCATCTCTTTCAGGAACTAATTCACCCAGACACCAACCTAGTTTAAATTGCCCTAGCTCCCTAGACCTGCATTTAGAGCTGCCTTGTTTATGATGTACGAGCAATCACAAGTTTAGCTTGATTTGAGTTGACTTGATGAAGTTGAGTTTAATTTTATTCCATGTCAAGTAAATGTCTTGATAGAATGCTTGTAAAACTAAACTGTCTTCCTATAGAAAGTGGAATTTGGTTCCTTTCAAATTCAGTGGATATAAGAATGACCTCCCGACGGACGAGATTAATCCACCCACAGTGGAGGAAGTGAAGCGAGCGATGGGGAAACTCAAAAATAACAAGGCTGCAGGAACCGATAACATTCAGGCTGAGCTACTGAAGCATGGTGGGCCCGCACTAGAAGAACAACTATTCAGGATTGTTAGTCTTTGCTGGAACGAGGAACAAATGCCCAAAGAATGGAAGCCCCATCCTTAAGAAGGGAGATCCTATGATATGTAGTAACCACCGCGGAATCACCCTATTAAACCTTGGATATAAGGTGTTCTCAAATGTTATATTTGTGCGCCTTCTCCCATTTGTGCAGCGCATGGTTGGAGGATATCAAGCTGGGTTTCTGCCTGGAAGGTCCACAATTGATCAAATCTTCAGCTTACGCCAGATATTAGAAAAAACATACGAATTTAGCATTGCTACGCACCACCTATTTGTAGATCACAAGGCAGCGTATGACAGTGTGAATAGGCAGCGCTTATGTATGGCAATGGACGAGCTTGGCATTCCGAGAAAGCTGATCAGGTTGGTCAGAGTGAGCATGGCTGAGGTGAAAAGCTGTATCAGGGTGAAGGGAGTTCTGTCTGACCCACTTGAGATTGGCGACGGTCTGCGTCAAGGTGACGCTCTTGCGTGCCTGATGTTTACTGTGGCGCTGGAGAAGGTCATCCGTGATGCGGGCTTGCAAACAAGAGGAACCATTTTCCAACGAAGTGTCCAGGTTCTGGCATTCGCGGATGATATTGATAGTAATAGCTCGGACAAAGCCAGACCTGGAGAGAGCATTCATAGCACTTGAAAAAGCAAGTCGGGAAATGGGACTAGTGATTAACCAGTCAAAGACAAAGTACATGCCAGCAGGACCAGCCCAGGTATATATGCCCCTTCGCATATATACCTGGCTGGATATCAACTGGAAACAGTGAGTTCAAATATCTCGGCTCATCAATAACTAGTAAAAATTACCCGTCCACCGAGATCAAACTACGACTCATGGCTGCGAATAGGGCGTACTTTGTTATGATCAGTCTCTTCAGGTCTAGGCTTATCTCCCGTGCCACCAAGTTCACTCTGTACAAAGTGCTGGTGCGTCCCGTCCTGACCTATGCCTCTGAAACATGGCCCTTAACAAGGAATGACTCTGAAATGCTCAATAGATTGGAAAGAAAAGTTTTACGACGAGTCATTGGCCCATTATGCGAGAGAGGAAGATGGAGACGCCGTTTCAATGCGGAACTGTGTGAGATATATGATGACCCTCCTGTTTCACGTGTGGTAAGGTCACCCAGACTCAGATGGGCTGGCCATGTCGTCCGGATGGAAGACACAGCGATTCCAAGGAGGCTGTTCTGTAAAGACCCGGGCGGGCGCAGAGGGCGAGGAAGACCAAAAGTCAGATGGTTGTATGGAGTAGAAGACGACCCCAGGAAGTTAGGACACATAACATGGAAGACAGTGGCTAGGGATCGAGTGGTCTGGCGGAGAATTGTGGAGGCGGCCAAGGTCTACAATGGACTGTAGTACCCCAAAAAAAAGGGGGGGAAAATTGAACTATGTCTTAACATAGTTCGTAACTTCGTGATCCTTGAACGCATAGATGAAATCTAGTTCCTTCTTCTCCATTCCATTATCTTCCAATCTTAAAATCAGGAGCATAAATCTGATTTGAAGACTTAAAGTACTTTAACACTATAGGACGGGCGGCAGCCTGAGCACAAGTACGTTCTCCCATAATTACTTTATAAGAAATTTTTTAATTTGTTGAATGTATGTTTTATTTGTTGTTATTATTTTTGTTGAATTTATAGAAACAGTAGAAAGGGAAAAATTGTGATGTTGAACGTGCATCTCTGTTACAAACTTGAAATTTTTGTACGGAGATGATACATCACGGGCGTCGTACGTTTGATCCCCCCAGAAGTGAAAGTCCACTTCGCGTTCCTATCGTTCGTCCCCGCTAGTCGAGTGCGGTGCCCTACGGACTATTACCTTTCATCCCCGAAGAAGATAATGACGATGAGCAGGTTGTTTGGGACTTCTGAATAGATTAGTGGAATGCATTGTCAAGCGATCTGGATGCTCGCTGGCGCTCGCATCTCAAAAAAGATAAACAATCCCAGAAACTATCCCGTGAATGAGCAGGTTGTTTGGGACTTCTGAATAGATTAGTGGAATGCATTGTCAAGCGATCTGGATGCTCGCTAGCGCTCGCATCTCAAAAAAGATAAACAACCCCAGAAACTATCCCGTTAATGAGCAGGTTGTTTGGGACTTCTGAATAGATTAGTGGAATGCATTGTCAAGCGATCTGGATGCTCGCTGGCACTCGCATCTCAAAAAAGATAAACAATCCCAGAAACTATCCCGTGAATGAGCAGGTTGTTTGGGACTTCTGAATAGATTAGTGGAATGCATTGTCAAGCGATCTGGATGCTCGCTAGCGCTCGCATCTCAAAAAAGATAAACAATCCCAGAAACTATCCCGTGAATGAGCAGGTTGTTTGGGACTTCTGAATAGATTAGCGGAATGCATTGTCAGGCGATCTGGATGCTCGCTAGCGCTCGCATCTCAAAAAAGATAAACAATCCCAGAAACTATCCCGTGAATGAGCAGGTTGTTTGGGACTTCTGAATAGATTAGTGGAATGCATTGTCAAGCGATCTGGATGCTCACTAGCGCTCGCATCTCAAAAAAGATAAACAATCCCAGAAACTATCCCGTGAATGAGCAGGTTGTTTGGGACTTCTGAATAGATTAGTGGAATGCATTGTCAAGCGATCTGGATGCTCGCTAGCGCTCGCATCTCAAAAAAGATAAACAATCCCAGAAACTATCCCGTTAATGAGCAGGTTGTTTGGGACTTCTGAATAGATTAGTGGAATGCATTGTCAAGCGATCTGGATGCTCGCTAGCGCTCGCATCTCAAAAAAGATAAACAATCCCAGAAACTATCCCGTGAATGAGCAGGTTGTTTGGGACTTCTGAATAGATTAGTGGAATGCATTGTCAAGCGATCTGGATGCTCGCTAGCGCTCGCATCTCAAAAAAGATAAACAATCCCAGAAACTATCCCGTGAATGAGCAGGTTGTTTGGGACTTCTGAATAGATTAGTGGAATGCATTGTCAAGCGATCTGGATGCTCGCTAGCGCTCGCATCTCAAAAAAGATAAACAATCCCAGAAACTATCCCGTGAATGAGCAGGTTGTTTGGGACTTCTGAATAGATTAGTGGAATGTAATGTTAGGTATGTAACAAGACTGTTTAATGCCTTCGAAAATACCAGAAAAGAAGACAAGTAGAGCAGGAATATCATCGGTTATATGTTGTGGAACTAACACTACTAACATCGGGGACGAAAGGTACTTCTTGCTGAGGGGACGAACCGTAACAGCGGGGACAAACGCTAACATTTCCTTCGGGGACGAAACGTAGTAATTTCGCCGCCCCAGGGACGAAACGTAATACTCCCACATCACGAACGTTATCAACATTTTAATGAATAAACGCATACATTTCAGTGATGAAATGATGTTCCTATTGATTAGGACGAATAATTAAACGTAAGGATTGATAAGAACTAACCGCTAGCTGTCTTACTTCTTGAAAAAGATGAGAATCAGATTCTCGACACTAATTTTGGTGAAACTGCATTAGCAAATAAGTTGGGAAACGTGGTTTTACGGTGATATATTTAGAACGGCATAGAAACTACTCTCCCTTACTTATTATGATAAATATAAAAACCAAGGTGATGCGGGGTTTTCAACAAAAGGCGAATCAGTGGGTTCTTGAACCTATACATTGGGTTTCGGAACATTTGCAATTGAAACGTTGGGCGGCAGTGTTGATTACCGCTTCCTTGGTCCCTCCCCATTTGTTGTCATTAATCAAGGGATGGGTTCAACCGAGATTTGAATAACGACTGGGTAGAATGCATAATCAATTGGCAAAGAGAAATGGTCCTCTGTTGTTAATCGAGTTATCGGAAATATTTAAAATGATCTCGATAGCCAAGTTGTACTGTGAGTTTAAGAGAGACCGAACAGATGTAATGATAATTTTTTCCCCTTCTTAAAGTGCCTGACGTTTGATATGCAGGGGGCCTATTCACTAAGCCGAAGAGACATCTCTTTCAGGTCCGACTCCCTCTTTTGGCAAAATAGATTTTTATAGTATCCATGACAGGGTTATTCAGTAACTTTTAAAAGAGAGAGTTGGCGGCCATCTTGGCATTCTCGATCTCTTTCAGAGAGACAGCTAATTAGGTGTCTTTCCTCGAAAGAGAGAGTCTATTTCTCGTTCGTTTCACAGTGATCCTGTAGCATCCTCCTTCATCCGCAACCACATCGGTAATTTTGATCGTTTATTTTTTTCATTTCATAAAGTTTTTCATCATAAAGTTTTTCATTTCATAAAGATTAAATTTTGCATTTCAATTTTAATTAAAAATATATACATAATTATTGATCCATGAGTAAAAACGTCCAAGTACGGGTTGAGGTAGGTACCTACTTACCTAAAAGTGGCCGTTCATTAGGTGTAGATATAATACAAGCATTAAGCCCCCTAATTCGACTTTTTCTGTTTATAATTGAGACTTTTTTCAATTTCATTTAAACTTTTATCCGATTCGTGAGTAAAAACGTCCAAGTATGGATTGAGGTAGGTAGGTGGCCCATTGAATAGGTATTACTAAGAAATGCGTTCATTATTAAGGAATTGAACTCCCGGGGGCACAAACATCTCGCACTTCATGGATACCATGGAATTTTCGTGTATTAGGATCCATATCTCTTTCTCAAGGTCTCTGGAACTATTCAGTAAAATAGACGAACCCGCGAGACATTGGAAGAGACTGTCTCCCAGGGGAGTCTATCTCTCACGGGAGATTTTCAAAATAGATAATCTCTTTCCACTATCTATTTTAGTGAATAGGCCCCCAGGTTAACACCGTTCTTTCATAACTAGTGATCCAGCCCAGACTGGAGACAATACATACAAACATCAGTTATGTACTTAAGTTACCCACTATACAAACATCTGTGGATGTAAGGCTGTGCAGCGAGTTGTAGTCAAATTTAGGGGAAATGTTTGTATCCAGTACGGTTAGAGAAACAGTGTGAAGAACATGGGTAACAAAATTATCGCGGTGCACCTATTCTGAATATTTCTAGAGCCCTATGACTGAATGAAACATCTTCACAATAAAACATGGATAGATTTATCTGTGTTGCTGCCAGCATGTAAAACTTAATAAAAACATGGGAATGGTTAATGCACGTGAATGTTCAGAAAACATGAAAATTTTTAAATAATTCATACAGGATCGCTGAAATCTTTATTTGCCCCACGTAAAAGTGGAAATACAGGAAATAAATTTGTATACCATTTCAAACCGATTTATCCGACATAAAAACGGGAAACAAATATTATAAAAAAGGATCCCATCCCTACAGAAGAGACAAGGAATGTTTGCAGTAGACCCTCCGGTGATATGAGGTGTACAGAATCAAATCGGCTGAACTTTATCCGCTTATACCCCACTGAGTGATGGGAACGTTATATCCGACATTCTCATCTCACTCATGGCTATCTTGAAAAATCCAGAGAAATATATTTTACAACCCTTGTCTGGCCTTGTCTATTGTCTGGTCCGAGAAATGAGTGGGTTCTGAATACAAATCGTACAATAGGAAATTTGAAATCAGTTGGTACACATCGGATGGCACACACACCAAGGTAACTGTAAGTAGGCAAATATTTTCATTCCTGCAGTTTCTCAAAATGTGTAGACACGCTATCCTTGGAGACTTGAGGTAGGTAATCAATTTTGAGGTGAATTTAAATAGTGATTGAGGGTACGTATGTGGACCTCGTACGTACGAATTGATAATAATGTCTTCAAATGCAAAATTATAACAAAAAATATGGAATTAGAATAAGTTTTGTCTCTATGCATGAGCAAACGCATTTTACTTGAAACGCCACAATATTTGCGGTTGATGGTAGTTGGGAACAGTTTTCGAAGAACTTTTTCAAATACATGGCATTCAAACAACTGATTTTCACAGGTATTCTCCGCTCATTAAAGTCTCCTCTTCAAATCAGAAACTGACCGAAATTCGTTACAGCACCTGGGGGCTATTTACAGGGGACAAACTGGACGCTTGGTATCCAACGACGTCCGTGGATGGGTAGGTAAGTGTGTTAAATCATCACTACCAAACTATTCAATCGATTTGCATGCAATAATGAACCTTTGGAATCAAGTATGAAAAAATATGCTAACCCCCCCCCCCCCCCTCAAAATTTGATGGTTTACGTTTCAAGGTACGTAGAATCCGAAAATGCAATAAAAATATTTCTGTCTGTCCGCCGTACGCCGTACGGGCCACTTATCTCAGTTACCATGAAACAAAATAGATGAAATTCGGGTTATAGGTTCCGTTCGGGGTCTACTTGGTCCTCGAAGCTCGGCGTTACTGTCAGTCATATATGTAAGGGGTGAAAAATAGGGGTTGAAATTTTCAGAACGCCGTAGCTCGAAAACTTTCAATAGAAGGGTATGTTTTTTTTTTACGTTATTAAATTTGTCTTGAGCTAAAGAATTTTTTGAGACCACCCGGAGCAATGTACGTCCAGCCGTTCATGTGAACCAAAAAGCTTCGTCAACACGATCGTGAATCAAACGGTTTGAATCCGGCCCGGATGTCATCACTAGGGAGCACCTGATTATTAATCAAGGATGGCTGTATGAAGTCGAGTTGGTTGTTCTGCGATATTATTTCATTTGATAAGTGATGGACTATTGCATTTTGTTGGTAAGTACTTCTAAAACTTGAAGAAAGGTTGAAGTATTATTGATGGGTAAATTACTACTCAATGGTAAATTATTACACAACGGTAAATTATTATACACGGTGAATTATTACACAACGGTTCATCTACCAAGAAGGGGCTGGATTTTGTTGATCGGTACTTTTGCAACTTGACCAACCGTTGAAGTATTATTGATGGGCAAGTTATTACACAACGGTGTTCATTATACTTGACCACGAGGATAGGTATTTACCACAGAAAACAGTGATCTACGCAGAAGAGGCATCTATTTCACTCCACATCAATAATTTTCCTTCAGAACTTCATTATTTGCGTTTCTTTTGGCCATTTTAGTTACTGTTTGTCACCGACAGAATTATTTTAGCAACTCGTGATTTAGGTAGGTACCTAGTAACGAGTACGGGGTCTGCGCTCAACATAAGATGTATAGAATAGTACATATTGTATTATACAGACGGGTTATCTATACAGAGAGCTGTGATCTGTAACAGGAGGGTATTCTGTACAAAATAGTAAACCGTTGTGCAGGGATTTGCAGCGTTTTCTTCACAGAGCCAGCTTTTGGGGACAATCTGATTACTAAACTACAGACCCAAGCTGCGGGTATTTACGGGTGTGAGCCAGAGAATGGTTTGGACCTTGCTCTAAATTCCTAAGCTTCTTTTTAGTTCCTGTGATGCCTACCTCTGCTGATAATAATATAAAAATAAATAAGTTGTACCGCTTCGGAAAACGCGCTGTCTTTCTCCGAGAAAGCTCAAATATTTTCTTCCGGTGTGACACTTCGGGCACCAGGGTAATATATTATGCATCTTCAAGATTACAACTTCTTTCTGTCGTAACATATTCTGTTCGTAACTTATTCAATGATACAGGTAACTGGTGCGGCCCCTATCCTTGTATGAAATCCTAATATATTGCAATATAACCAGCTAGTGACGACGGACTGCCCCGGAAGGTACTGTAATATTTCTTCTTACACAAGCGGAAATAACCCTTTAGCTTTAATACCTAATGTGTTGCAACAGCTGCAAGTCAACTCAATAATAATTATTATTATGTATTTGCAAGTGCAATCTGAGTTATGTAAAAAGCTGTCGAAAATAATAGTTCGGTAAGAGAAGTAATTCGTAGAATGTACCTCCGGGACCCGAACTGAAATGAGAATCATGGATTTCATTAAAACTGGTCCAGACTCGAACCATTTCCATTAATTCAATGTATAACGCCGAATATTGACTCAGGGAAGTTACAAGTATGCGGAGATAACAAACTTCGTTTACCATACTAACGTATGGGAGTATCCCCACGTAATATGAATATGGATTTATACCTACCTAGTCGGAAAATAAACATAGCTCGGCTTTACAGGGCGGTAGAGGGAATGGATAATGTGATATTCAGAAACCGAAAGACGGAGCATGATACGATATAATATGCAAATATGCGAGATGATAAGAAGTACCTACTTAATAATTTTGCGAGATATAACCCGCCTGCAGGCTGTTTCCTATTCCAGCGATAGGTAATGTGTATTCATGCAACATACATGTAAATCCATTCCTGATGTAGGTAGGTAGGTAGGTATGACTTATGAGAGAATCATGAGAATCTTCAAGCGTGATATCAATCACAACAATAACAAACAAATACAACAACAAAAAATTAAACGTTAAATCAAACATGAATACAGAGTTAAATAATATTGCTTTTACTTGATTAAAAACGAGCAACGTGAATATTTCTGAAATATATGAATGTTTATAGGAATGTGAAAAGTATTTCTATCATCGAAATAGTCCCTCTTTGTGTCGTGAATCACCATCCCACACAATGTCAGGTGAATTAATACCTATATATTTTAGCCCTTAATTGAACATTTTCACCCTCCCCCCCCCCCCCCCACCAAATCCAAATTTGACACCTGGTATGTATGAAAAACCATTAAATGGTATTTTTCTGTCTTCACTCATCCTTTCAAACCACTTTCAGTGACTTTATATCGCAATTTTAGTCGTTTTTACCCATTCTTAACCCTAAAAACAAACTCGACCCCTTAGAATTTTTGAAAATAGCTGATATTCGAACTCATACTTTTATTTGGCAATAAGAACATTTTAGCGAAATTAGGAATTTTTATCACATACACAAGGTCAGATATCGTCTGGAGTGACAAATAAAGATATATAAATATACGTATAAATTGTGTTGAAATCTAGGGATGAATTCAGGATGCTCTGGAACGGATTTGCCTATAAAACTATTTCAAATGTTTATGTTCTGAAAATGTTGGACCCATTGCAATAACTTCATTTTCTTTGAAAATTCGCTAACTTGTTGCCAAAAAAAAGTTTAATTTTACAATTCACTTACCTAATTAGGTACCTGTAACATTTAGTGCTTTATTAAATTTACATTCAGCTTTGTTTGTAAAGTCAAACCTTGTAAGCGAATGTTCAAAGAAAATGAAGATATTTCAATGGGTCCCAACACTTTCAGAAATTGATTTTTGAGATTTTTTTTTTTATAGGCAAATCCGTTTCAGAGCATCCTCAATTTATTCATCCCTAGATGGTAGGTAACAAAAATTTATATGTTTATATGTCACTCCGGACGATATCTGTCCTTGGGTACATGATAAAAATTCCAAATTTCGCCAAAACGTTTGTATTGCCAAACAAAAGGATAAGTTCGAAGACGAGCAGTTTTCAACAAAACTAAGGTGGTCAAATTTGAGTTTAAGGGAGAAAAAGTCGGTAAGAAATGGCTAAAATTGCGAACAATTGATAGGAAATCACTGAATGTGGTATGGAAGAGAAAGACAGAAAAATACCATTTCATTGTTTTTCATACAGAATAGGGGTCAAATTGGGATTTTTGGAGGTAAAAAATTGGTATTGATTGCTAAAATCAATATTAATTCACCTGACGTTGTGTGGGATGGTGAATCATGACGGACGGACTATTTCGCTGACAAAAATACTTTTCTGAAAAACAAGTGAGTCAAATTTGACTTTATCAGGGTGATAAATCGGTAAAATAGCTAAAATCACGAAGAAATTATATAATTTTACGAAAAGTGGTAGGTATGGTTTCCCGCTATATTATCATCTTCTTACACAGTAGCACGAATATTTCTTTGAAAATTCGTTCTTAAAACCATGTTGCATACTGGAACTTTTTCTATTTTCGATAACCCCATTCAATCATCTTGGCTACGCCACTGCATCAGTTGTATTCATATTTCATTTACTTATACCTATGCAATGCAGGGAATGAGGTTTCATTTATACCTATGTGATTTCGTTCCATAAAATTATAAATGACAGCTTTTACCAGCAACTGATTAGATATTATAGTAGCCGTCACAAATATAGAGCCACAGCAATCTGTACTGTTGGAGTGTTGCGGGTTTAACTTGCTTGAAAATAGCATATAACATATAATTATATCATGGGCGAATTCACTCGTCTTGCTTGGGATAATATCTCCAATCATCTTTTCAGTCCTGCAAAAGACTAGAACCTGACGGTTTTCATGAAATTGGATGAGGCATAAATCGGAAGGATGAAACGAAAGCCGTACGCTGCACGCTAATGAGTTGTAGCTGAGTATGTTCCTTCGTGTATGTCCACAGGTAAAAACACTGAAACCTCATTGTACCTAATTTCTGCAGTTGAATACAGGTTTATAAGACATTTAAATGCTAAAAATTCAAATGAACAAAGTTTATTATTAAGTCACAATGATGGAAGTATGAAAGAGAATATCCGTCCTAGTATCACTAGAATTGTTTAAAAATCATTATTCTCATGTCGTTTGAATAATTCATTTCTGTAATATTCTGACACTCGTCAAAATATTTCAATTGGAGAGGATCAAGCTGTCAAAGCTCTTTTCTGTCCGTTACGATGAGGGTTTCAACTTCCTCGAAAATGAAATTTTTCTAACTCAGTCTTGTGAACTGGACTGCCACTCCTTGGGTTGCTTATTAACAACTGAGTTTCGTAACACGTTTAAAAGAATTGCCACCACCCTCCAGTAATTGGTACAGGTAACCCTTGATGAAATAGCCAACCCCACTTCCCACGGGTATGGTAATGGTTAAGGGATAATCGATTAGATAAGTACTTAAGCGACATCATCATGTACCTTGATTGCCCACTGATGTAATCGCTGCCACGAACTAAAAGCGGAAACAGCTGATCGGCTATCAGAGAGGCTGATGTGAAGAAAATTGCTGCTAAATTCCCAATAAAAACAACATGAAGGGCAACGCCCTTCTGCAATCTCCCCAGTATGATAAAAATACCTAGTTTAGGCTTGAGGCCCTAGAGGGAGTGGGGATGGATCCGCCCAATCACACATTCACTATCTTCTGCAACTTATAATATTTATACTTGAGAGGCATCTTTGAGGTGCCTATAATATGGTGCGCATGATCACGTACTATTACAGATCGAGTTTGTTCGTCTGGCGAACAAACCGTGCATAATCTTAGTTCCTGTAGATGTTCGATTACCCTCTCGAATTTCTCTACATGATGATAGCATATATTAAAAATATGAGACGGTCTAACGGGTTTCTTACTGTTTCACGATTATATTTTCACAAGATCATCAAGAGGACTTATTGAACTCTTCCTCTTGCGAAGGGTCGAGATCGTTCGCTTGTAGGACTCCTAAAGAAATCAAAATTTTCGAGTAGATTGAAGACTTTTAAAAATAGCCTCGCAACTTTAAATTGGTGCATTTATTTACAACAAGCGATTCCCCTCCAAGTGGAATTATAGTGCAAAGGATATACATGCCTGTCCACTCTTTCTTTATAAAATGTCTGCTTATAACGAGGTAAAAAAACATTTTATTAGTTTCAAGTATGGACCGATAGGTACCTCTTCCTCAACCTGAGTATGATCCAAACTGCAAAACTAAGAAAACCCCGTAGGATATATACCAGAATTTTCTAAATTTTTTAAATGAAATGTGTATCACTGCAACAATTCTGTATTACTTTCGTGTCTTCGGAAATGCGGCAATTTCAATATTGGTAAGGGGTTTCTTTAGAGCCCTACTATCTTGGGACGTAGATACTTGGTGTTCAGGACCAAGAAGAATCTGCGGGCCTACTGCTTTCCGTGAATGGATGAGAATCCTTGGTTGGGGATTAGTTGGGGTTCGGCCCGCTATCTAGTCGATAAGAAAATTCTTGATCTCAGTTCGAAACCAACATCATCATTTGGCCTTAAGGTATATATTTATACATTATGATTCTCAAGAAAAAATTTGCACATTACATCACTTGCGCAGATTACAGCTGGATTTTGATTAAATAGCCATCCGGGGAAGCTCTCCACACCTCGTCATAATTTTGCTTCCGAGTCTGCGAAGCAGCGGAAGCCTTGTGTTCACTTTCGTGAGCCAAAAAATTTTTGTCTTCAGAAATCAAAATTTCCACTTGCATTTTGCGTTTCAAAGCCTACTGAACAAATTTGGTTCCGTGTCTGTCGGTCTGTGAGTCTGTCTGTCCGCATTTCCTTGTTACAGCCATAACTTCCACGATTTTGAATTGATTCAGCTCAAATTCTGAGGGATGGTGCGGATAAGGCCCCTTGAGGTCCCATACAAATTTCAACATGATTGATCCAGCGGTACGCCCTGCGCATGCGCTAACGTTAAATTCAACAAACACGCATAACTTTCACAATTTTGATTCAATTTCGCTCAAATTTTCAAAGATTGTTTGGACAAGGCCTAGTGAGTTCCAGTATGAATTTCAGTATGATCGGACCCTCGGTGCGCTCTGCGCATGCGCTGGCGTGAAATAGATTCAATTTCCTTGTTACAGCCGTAGTAACCAAAGATTTCACCCAATTTCAATGTAATTCTCAGGGATTAAGCGGGTAGGGCCCATTGAGGTCCCATATAAATTTCAACATGATAGAGCCAGCGGTTCGCCCTGCGCATGCGCTAACGTGAAATTTTTCAAACACGCATAACTTTCGCAATTATGTATAATGGACGTAATGTATTATGGACGTAATGTTATGTAATATGTATATTTCATGTAATTTTATGTAATGTAATGTTATGTAATATGTATATTTCACGTTATGTAATGTTATGTAATGTAATGTAATGTTATGTTATGTTATTTTGTTTCCGAGTCTGTTCTATTTTATAATGGGTCACTCTGTGACGAGGAAGCTCCTGTGCCATCACCTTGGCAGTGTATTTCGTATAATATTTATTGGCGCTTCTGCGGTATTGCATACAAGACAGTATAATCTAGACGGAAGGATTATTAATCGAAAAAAAAGTTGTTCCCAGAGTTTTTTTTTAATCACCTTTTTGTTCTTTGTTGTCAATATTTCTTTTCATATTATAATAATTATTTGAATCACTTCATGATCAACGTTTTGGGTCTTCCTGCAAACTGGTCCATCAGTACCTATTGATTGACTTATTATAAAGATGAACGTATATTGTTACCAAGAAAAAAAATCTGTTGCATCGCAGTAATCATTATTCGATATATGGATGCAAGAGATTTTTTAAATAAAATAATTATGAACTTATATGTAGGTACCTACCTATATTTTTGAACTGCCCGCTGATTGTGCGTCCAAAATTATTTCTCACAGCTAATATTGTGTAAGTAATCGCTAATTGTACACCAAGCAATCGGCCAATATAAATATAGGTTGGTAACGAAGTAGTTGAAATAAATTGCTAAGAACTTACAGATCGCGCGTTTGGGACGTGGAAGCAGGCGATGCGGTGAGTTGGTGATAATTATGACTGTCACGGAGTCATTTCCATTTTTTGTTTCACACGGAAGGGGAAAATATGACTTTTATTGAAAGAAGCTGACAAAATTTCAACGGGGGGCGGTTGGAAACGAGCAGAGGCTGCTGAGGAGGCGGCGGTGCCCAGACTGAAGGGCAGTTTCATCCCTCCCACAAGGTTCCCCTCCTCACCCCTCGTTCAGTAGGTAACCCTTCCACCCGCCCTTCGCCCTTGTTCCATCAAACCCCTTCCGCCCTACACTGCCCGATGCATCACACACGAGCAAGGCGACAAGACCACATGGATAATTCAGAATCGTGATTTAGTTGGTAGAAACCAATTTCATAGTGAACTAAGCCGGATGAAACGCAGATTCCCAGGATGGAGTGGATTAGTGTTTAAATACCATGGCAGACATTTGATAGGTGATTCGTAGTAGTATCTGAGAATTAAACTGTATGCACTTCCACATTCTAAAATCAACTATAAATCAATCATCATTGAATATCAATCCAGTTGTACCTGCTACTCAAGGAAGATCTTGAAAAAAAAAAGCGTTGCCGTAGGGTGCGTCTAGCCGCCAGTGGTTTGTGTTCATGACGGTACGTTTATTGTCGAATGAAATCTGGGGGTCACCCCCCAGACCCCGGATTATAACAGTTTAGATCAAGGATCAAAGCAAGGAAACATGGAACATGTTTTTCGAATAGGTACATGATAACAGAGGATATGGAGATATGTAGAAAAACGTCTGCCAATTCGAGTAGGCACTACAACTTCCTCACTTGAATCACATGAACGTATAGACTAGTTGGGTAGGTTCGTTATGATACGGGGCCATCTGCGATCCAACCCGCGTGTACCCTCAAAATTTCATCTCTCTACGACTGTTTTTCGCGTAGTTAGAAGCGTTATAAGGAAACGGTCAACATTTCATGTTTGCGCATGCGCAGAGGGAAATTACAGTACGACTCCAATGAAGTTCATTCGGAACCATCGATGTATTATACTGACCGACCCTCCAAATGTGAACTCATTTCAACGATAATAAATTAAGGTATTTATGGGCACTCCATGTATTTCACGTTTGCGCATGCGCAGACTAAACGATTTTCATGATTTTGAAACGGGACCATCTGCGATCCAACCCGCTATACACTCAGAATTTCAGCTCTCTACGACTATTTATCGCGTAGTTAGAAACGTTAGAGGAAATGGTCAACATTTCATGTTCGCGCATGCGTAGATAAAAGTTACGTTACCATTCCAATGAAATTGATTTGGAACTACCAAAGTATTATTCCTGACCGAACCTCCAAGTTTGAATTCATTTCAACGGTATTTAGGATAGTTATGGGTGTTCCAATTATTTCACGTTTGCGCACGCGCAGACGAAAGTTACGGTAGGTACTTTATCAATGATTTTGGTATGGGACCATCTGTGACTCAACCCGCACCTACCCTCGAAATTTCAGCCCACTTCTACCATTATTTCGGGTAGTTATGGGTGTTGCAAGGAATTACCACAGACAGACAGACACGGAACCAAATATGTTCCTTGATGTCTGAAACGGAAAATGGTAGTGGAAATTTTCATTTTAGAGGACATGAACTTTTTCTTTACTCAATCACGAATCCAAGGCTTCCCTACCTTCGGTAGTGAGGAAGCAAAAAAACGTCCTGGGATTTCCAAGCCTCGGACCAGCGGCTTAACGCAATGTCATGTAATACACGTCCTCAGCTGCTTTTGGCGTTTTTCGGGTAGGTAGAACTCCCTCGGCAGTTTTCGGTGGTGTGAGGTCTGGCTCTCCTGGGTGTTGGGTGGCAGGAGTGGGGTAGAGGGAGAACTGTGCGGGCGACGGGGAGGGGAGTTCCCCTGGACTGGACTGGACGTTTTGCAGCCTGGTTTACTACGAACTAAATCACTGGCGACGAAATCAAGGAAACCCATTTCAAAGAAAAACGGAGTTATTGAAAAATAGTCTATTTCCACTAATACACGAAAAACGCAAAAAACACTGTTATACCGGTTTCGGTGATCAAACCATCGTCAGTAACACACAATAACTGTTAATATCTATTATTGTTAATAACTATTGTTATTGTGTGTTACTGACGATGGTTTGATCACCGAAACCGGTATAACAGTGTTTTTTGCGTTTTTCGTGTATTAGTGGAAATAGACTATTTTTCAATAACTCCGTTTTTCCTGGTTTACTCCCGTAAAAACATGTTCCACGTTAAAAAACTCGAGAAAACCGAAATTCGATGTATACTACCCATTATGATTAAGTGTTAGACATCGTACACAAAACGCTTGCGTACAAATCCGCCACACAGTGAAACATTTTCATGTTGTATCACAAGCTTTATCTTGACAGTAGGTAACTAAGAATCATTCTCGCTTGTACTTTCTTCATCATCAGAAAAGTAATTGTAACGCTGTTTGGTGTGATTTCTTAATTTTGCGCTCTTTCACACAAAAATGTTTTCAAACCATTCAACTCAGTTATTTAATAAACGTAGTTTATTTAAGTTAGTAAACATAGTTTTACGTAGGTTTAGTAAACACGGTTTACTTCAAAATTATTATGATTCACTATGATTACGTGGTGGCCGAATCCATCGTACACTACGTAATCGCAATTTACAAAGGAACCTCTTCTTAATCTTGATTCAGGACTTGAAAGGAAATACAACAATTTAGGGAAAATTTACGGAATCATTTACGGATTGCAAGGTTACCACGATCCGGGTTACACAGTGGTGCAAGATTACCACATTCGATGCTAGTAAACAATGACTTTCGTCATTACCCATGTTGCTGACTACCTTGTTTACCCACCTTTTTTTCATCATGCCCAGCTCAGCTACCGCGCAAGGTACGGGGGTACGGTTAGTAACAAAATATACAATAAAATCACACGATTCCAACGAGTGGTGAACGATTTTTGTACGATGAAAAATGGCATTCATGAAGTTCCGTAGAAACGAATCGGTTGTAAGCGAAAATCATCAGAAATTGTGCATAACGCGTTTCCCTGTCGCTTTTTGGTAGGTAACGCTTTTCGAGTTTGTGTGCCAGAGTAAAGACATGAAAATGTCAAAAGTTGATTCCAGCGTTAAGGCCTGTCAGTTATTTTCTACTAGCAGGAAAACTCGTTGTACTAAATAAAACGGGCTCTAGAGCGGTAGGCATCGAAGAGAAGCCACAAAAAATTCGGACTTGATAACGGCAGTTTCACAAATTTCCCATACCTATACAGATACGAACCTGTTTCATATGTATCTGTCTCTGTCTGTCATTATGTCCATTGGAAAAATGATGAAAACTGTGGGTTAGCTAATACCTGAGAGCAATCAGTCTGACGATGAATGTTATCGCCACCCAGGACTCCGTCGTGAAATCTTCAACAACAAAGCATCGCTCCAGCCACACATTTTCACGATCTTGCTATGAATCACACGGAATTGTAGGAAACATGAGGGCAACCACTTATCAAACATGCGATTATTCTGATGATGAAATCACTAACGTCGAATAAATCCTGACCGGTATGTCCCACAAAAGTCGTTTTAGTACGGTTGAAACCGCCGTGAAAACTTCTTTCTTTCGCGACATAGGCTCAACCGCAGCATCCAAAACCTCGAAATCAAATTCAAATTCAAATTCATCATATATTGGCAATAAAAGAGTAAATATCGTATATGTTATACAGGTATATATACATGAAGAAAAGATTTCTCCTAATATAAATGTTTTAAAAAAATACATCATAGGTACATCGTTAATAGTATTAACAGGGATCTCAGTCATTGCCCACCATGAGAATAAGTTCATCAGAACTTGTGCTCTCAGGTGGAGCTCGTCCAGACCTCACTCGAAAAACACGTTCCCTTCCGTGTAGTTACTTGAAAAGAATCGAACTGATTTAAAATTAAAATAAAAACTGAAAATAAAAAATAATTGAAAAAAGAATCGGACGTTACGGACGGCCAGGAATACGATGAAAGAGAAGGTCTGGAGGATTCTCGCACAGTTTGTACGGTCAACGAACTCGCACGTATTTGCACGGTTGAATTTTTGAAGAGAACGACTGAACACCACAATTCGTACGGTGGTCACACTTCATATATATTTACGATTTTTAAGTAAGTAGGTACTGGGAAAAATGTTTACTTCATCAGTGCAAAAAGATGTGATATCCCACCCACAAAACAACCCTGTTGTAAAAACGAAGCTAAGTCGTTGTCACATGGGTTTATTATTCTGGACCGAATAGCACGACTGGGACCTCAGTGAAGAGACCCACAAAGCGATATTTGACGGTTTCGAACTCGAATATTATGTTGCCATTTCAGACAAATCATTTCCGATCTGTGAAATTATCATTGACTTGTCTTGATTCACCTGTTATTACTACCTATTATGCTATTATACATATTTCTGGTGATTACAGCCATTTTCACAGGTTTTTGCCCCATAAATATTGAATTTTGAGAGTTTTTGTTAGGACCTCAACCCTTCATTCAGTGGACAAAATCAACTTCATATTTGGTCTCCTCGCCCTAAAAAACATGGAAAACGATACTTCACAGGCCCAAATTCGGCAAAACCTCATAAATACCTAATTTGGCACCCATTTTTCACCCATAACCCTCCTGGGAGTTTTCCGACAGGCTGCCGAGACAGGGGACACAATTAGGGCCCAAATGGAGTCTGTGTGAGAAAGAAAGATTTTTTTCTTTTTTTTTTTACCGAAAATTGAGGTAGAGATCGATGACGCAGCGAACGTGCATTGCATTTTTGAAATCTATACACCTTGAAATGTAAAAAAATTTTGAGTGGTGTTCAAAAACACTTCCGAACCGAATACATAGGTGCATTATTCAGAGAATAATAAACCAATACCCGCCAACAAAGCCTCCTCAGCCGCAAAAAGGATTGATATCTATTTTGCCCGCCAATGTAGCATGCTCTCTCTTGGATGTGCATATATAGAAAGCTGTTCCTTCCCCCTCTGTTGGATGTGTCTATAGAAACCTGTTTCTTCCCCTAAACCTTGAAACTTCTTTCAACGCTGCTTGACGGGCAGCTTTTTTACAACAGGATTTGGAGGGGTGGGGAGGGAGGGCTTTATTCTACTTCGGTTTTACATGGCTCGGCCAGAGGCAGTCTAGGTGTTGCTAAATCAGGCTAATACATCTACTATTGGGTTTGGCATCGTTGGCAAGTCCAAACCCATTAACAATGTGACCACCAAGTCATATGTTGGTATTACTATGTTGTAAAATAAAAACTACAGTCTGTGTTTGAGATTCAAACTTATCTTTCACTCATATTATTATATCAGGTTATTAAGCCCAGAGCGAGAAAAAGGCTGGAAAATATCTCAATTTGAAAATATCTCCCCGAAATAAAAAAATCCAACAAAAAAATGACTGCTGTGCATCTGAAAAATAGATGTCCGTGTAGTGGGATTAATGGACAAATACCATACAAACTTTGGTATGGGAAACCTCCGAACGTACCATACTTAAGAACTTTTGGATCAAAAGCTTTCATGCTGGATAAAACGAAAAACAAAAGTAAGTTGTGTCCGCGTTCGAGGGAGTGTGTATTTGTCGGATACTCTGACACGTCAAAAGCATATAGAGTCTGGGACGTGGAAAATATGAAAATCTGTGTGACTCGAGATATAAAATTCGTAGATGAAAATCATCTGAGAATTGTAAAATCTGATGGATTTGAAAAGCTGAGAAAGCTGGAAATCGACGGAAGATCAGAAATGAGGTCGAAACAAACAGATGAAATGGAGGAACAAGTTGAAATCGAAGTGCAAATAAGCTGTAACAACAATCAAATTAATGAGACTGAAACAATTGTTGAACAACATGAAAACGAGAATATTAGTCCTGAAGGAGAAGTGAGAGAAGAAAGAACAAAAGTCGAAATGGTACGAGGCCGCGGTAGGCCAAAACTCATGAAAACGACAGAAGGGCCAGGGAGAAGGAAGAAAGTGTATAACATGATTCCGAAAATAAATAACGAGACTGAAAATTCTAATAATGATAACCCTGGACAAGAGGAAAACTTACAAAATACAAGTAGAACGGATGAGGATGCAGAAACTGAGATGTGTGAGACAGCATGTGCCGCCGAAGTGAACCCGACTGAAGCGTTTGCTGGACCAGATTCACATGAATGGTATGCAGCCGTTCGTAAAGAATTTTCTTCGCTACTGCGAAACAAAACGTGGTCACTCCAAGAAAAACCACAAAATCAAAAACCGGTAGGATGTAGGTTAATACTTTGTAACAAATACACGGCAAGTGGTGAATTGGAGAGACGGAAAGCTCGTTTAGTAGCAAAAGGCTTTACTCAAGAGCCAAATATCGACTATCACGAGACGTACTCCCCTGTTATGCGCCTGAGCTCACTGAGAACCGTGATGGCTCTAGCTGTCAAACATGGTATGGTCGTGGAGCAAATGGACGTGGAGACAGCTTATTTGAATGGTGAACTGGAAGAGAAGATCTTCATGGAGCCACCAAAACATTTTGAGCAAATTCTGATGGGCATTATCGAAAATGAAAACGATAACGACATCATGAAAGACGCGTGGGAGATGCTGCGAGAATATAAGGAAGTGAAGAAATACTGCAAATTACATAAATCATTATACGGGTTGAGACAATCAGGTAGACAATGGTACCTGAAGTTAGATGAAAGATTGAAAATGATTGGCATGACACCTTCTGATTCGGATCCTTGCGTATACACATGGGGCAAGGGTGAAGAGGCAGTAATTTTGGCAGTATATGTTGATGATATCGTTATAGCATCGAAAAATCAAGATAAATTGAAAGTTTTAAAACAAAATATGATGAAAGAATTCAGGATGAAAGATTTAGGACAAATTCATTATTGTTTGGGTTTAGAATTTGACTATGATTTCGAAAAAGGGAAACTGAAAATTAGCCAAAGGAAGTACATAAATGAAATTTTGAAAAAGTTTAAAATGGAGACAGCGAATCCTATATTGACCCCTCTGGATGTGAATGTTAAGTTTGAACCAACAGACGAGAGACCGAGTGAGATGGACAAATACCCTTTCAGAAGTTTGATTGGATCACTGATGATTTGGCCATTGGTACTCGACCCGACATAAATTATGCAGTTGTCTACCTAAGCCAGTTCAATCATTGTTACTCAGAAATTCACTGGAAAGCAGCCAAACGCATACTGCGATATTTAAAGGGGACCACGAATAGGGAGCTGATATACACGAAACGGAAAGACGAACTGACAGGATACTCGGATGCTGACTGGGGCAATTGTAGAATAGATCGCCACTCATTCAGCGGATATGTGTGTATTTCTTGGACATCGAAGAAACAGCGAACTGTAGCTCTGTCGAGCGTTGAAGCGGTTCCTGACGAAACCACTACCGAAGAACAAATTGGATTTGTGTTTGAGTGGAGCTGGAGTTATACCAGACGGAGTTTGAACTTGAGGGGGCGTATTGGGTTTGGCATCGTTGGCAAGTCCAAACCCATTAACAATGTGACCACCAAGTCATATGTTGGTATTACTATGTTGTAAAATAAAAACTACAGTCTGTGTTTGAGATTCAAACTTATCTTTCACTCATATTATTATATCATCTACGACAGTATGAGCAACAAAGTAATGGGCAATTTCACCTGTTTTCTTTCATTTTCTTAATTAAAAGATCTCTGCGAGTGCTTTCCGAAAAGTTGCTATATTAGGGGTATTCGACGATCGGAATCGGGCGATAAACCAGTGGAAAGAAAGGTAAGTAACGTCATAGGTAGAGGCCCACACCCAACTGGAGGGAAACCCTCAGCGCCGCGCTTCTTTCTATCCGTTTGTTGCCCAAGCTACACGGAGTTTTGATGAAAATTGGCAATAGGGGGTTTTCAAGGTTGCTAAATCCATAGATATTATATATACATGGATACGCAACTGCCGTTGGGAGAAAGGTGGGTTTAGCGCTTGAGGCAACCGGCGGACGAACGGTTGAGGGGCAAGAACTGTGGTGAACGGTGCATAGAACTTATGGGACGCTGCTCTTAGTAACATACTAATCTCTCCAAAGCTGCCACAAACTAATAATTATTTTTGGATTGAAAACCCACAGGTACCTATATAAACACCCCAGGTATATATAGCTATGTGGTCATGAAAGAAGGGGATAACTATCAGAAAAATGAATTAAACCTGACATTCACCAGACAAACCATGTTTTCTGTCGAAATAGAAAGATGAATGAAAAAATTGCTGCGCAAATTAGTGCGCGTGTAGCTGATGCTTTGGAATTTTCCAGCCGTAAAGGGCACCACCTTTTCATTGGCTGTGAACATACAGTAGAATTTATATGAATTATAGACAAATTGTTTGATTTTAGTTTATTATTTTCAATAATGAACCATTGGAATCGAGCATGAAAAAAAAAATTCTTACCCCCCCCTCAAAATTTGATGGTTTACGTTTCAAGGTATGTAGAATCCAAAACTGCAATGAAAATATTTCTGTCTGTCCGCCGTGTACGCCATACGGGCCACTTTTCTTAGTTACCATGAAACAAAATTGATGAAATTCGGGTTATAGGTTCCGTTCGCTGTCTAGTTGGTCCTCGAAGCTCGACGTTACTGTGAGTCATCTCTAAGGGGTTCAAAATAGGGGTTGAAATTTTCAAAACGCCTATACCATTTTTTTACGTGAATATTTTTACGGTTTTAAATAGTTCTTGAACTTGCGAGTTTTTTAAGACCATCCGGAGCGTCGTACGTCCAGCCGTTCGTTCACAGTAAGGCCCCGAAGTTTGCACCGACAGGCATTTTCGACTCCAGTGTGAATGAAATTGTATACAATTCTAACCAAATCTCGTAACCAGAGACGCGCCCACAATAGGAAATTTGGTGGGATGAAATCATTGGTAGGGATCACCTGATTATATTGGCGGAGTATGAAGTCGAGTTGGTTGTTCTGTGATATTATTTCATTTGAACAATGATGGCTCTTTTGGAGTTTGTTGATAGGTAGTGAAACTTGAACAAACGTTGAAGTATTATTGATGGGTAAATAAATTATTACTACGGTAAATCATTACTCAACGGTAAATTATTACACAACGGTTCATTATACCATCTACGTAGAAGGGGCTGGAGTTTGTTGGTAGGTACTTTTGCAACTTTTTTCACTCCTCATCAACAATTTCTTTTCAGAACTTCATTATGTGTGTTTCTTTTTGTTAGGTACTGTTTGTCATCGGCAGAATTATTTTAGCAACATTTAACTCGTGATTTAGGTAGGTACCTAGTAACGAGTACGGGGTTAGGTACTAATCTACATAATATGTATAGAATAGTACATATCATATTATATAGACGGGTTATCTATACATAGAGCTGTGATCTGTAACGGAAGGGTATTCTATACAAAATAATAAACCGTTGTGCAGGGATTTGCAGCGTTTTTTTCTTTTAAACAGCAAAGACCCATTTGGTCAAAAATTCAAGGGGCCCATTATAATAGCTAAAATTACTTCAAAAGAATTGAACAAAATTATATTATTTAATCATGTTTGATTCAATTTTTTTAATTTGGTATTTCAACATATTTAGTTTATATGTATAGTATAATAATACGTCATATAGTAATACGTCATTATATAGCAGTAAATAGTATTCTGTCATAAAAACATGTCAGGGTTGTCACAGCTAGAGTTTAATTTAGTCATTGTTCATTTTAATTTTACCTGTTATACTAATCATGTTTTTCATTTTTATAATAAGATACCCTCCTTATAAAATACAAGCGCTTCTATTTTCTAAGCCCTCATCTCGAAAAGAAGTAAAGAAATCGGGAAGAAATCTGATTTGAGATTATATTCGGTAGTTTCACTCGATTTCGTTCGTTGTTTTTCACCCCACAGCCAATATTGAAAACCCTACAATTATCTATAATGATCAATAATTTATGTGCAGTTACAATTTCAAACATTTACAATGATAGTTTTGCCTTTCTTGGCTCCCATAAGCCAATGCAAATACGCCGATTCATTACTGTAACACAGGCTCACCAGTCCTTTTTGCCCGTCAACGCACCAGGTCCAGCCGGGGAACCCCAGGGCGGAGGCTCGTTCTTGGTCCCTACATACTCGTATATATATATAGCTAAATCCGATTCTGAGATCAAAAATAAAACACGAAAAAAAACCTACTCACGGAAATTGTCCATTGAGTAGGTCTGACAGATGCCGCTCATAATTTTTAACTATTCCTCCTTCCATACTGCTCCTACTTTTACCAAGAAAGTGTGATAACTTTTGGCAAGAAAAAAAAAAATTCTTGTACTCCTAGGTCAACTTTTTTTCTTAGGTAGTATATTTGTTAACCAATTTGATTTTATGTGCGTCTTTCCTTCAGAGCCCGTAATACTTGCCACACGTTTCTTTTCGGAGGTTACGGATATCATACATCGTAATGAGCTTGTTAGTTCCAATGATGAAACTCCGACGGAAATCTTCCAAACATTACCGTTCGTATAACGACGCTTTCTCCCAATAGGGTTCAGGAATTCTGAGTTTCGGAAACGCTTCCATTCTAAATCCCAAAGAATGAATAAGTGGGATCAATTCTGTTGCAGTACTGCCTGTAGTGCTACACTACTGATCGCAAGAATCACCTACGAGGGAAGAAGAAATCACGCAACCGAAACTGGAGCGAAGCTGTTTCTTTAAAATGATTTCTGGAGATGAGTCAAGCACCAGAGGGAGCTTAGTGACGGCGGGCGTGGGAGCAGAACAGTACAAGTCCATCAATCAGTGACAGGACCCTTTAGTCCCCTCACAATTCACACTCTGGTAAATAGCGGGAGCCCCGTACTTTATCAGCCCCCAATTAATTGTCCAATGATCGATATTTTCTCTTTACCTCCATTTCCCATCAAATTAGTTCCGGCGGACGAGAGGGCCGGGTTATGCTGGACTATCGAGCTTTAAAATAAAATAAATCCTTATAGATCATCCAAGCTACCTCCCTGTTAATCTCGGAATTTTTCAAACGATGTTACATTTCGCATTAAAGTTCTGGAAAGTTAGAGAGTTAGTTTCATCACTTGTTTGTTCTTGAATTTATGGTTACGAAGTTGATTACATAAATCTCTTAATGCATCCTCAACTTGATCGTACTACTCGACTGACTAAACGGAACCGTCTCGTCGAATACCTCGAATTAAATATTTCTGTGTCGCCCGATTCCGATTGAAGTTATTCACCGAGTTGGGACTTCGCAATATTAAAGTCAAAAGTACTGAAAATATATTATGTAGATACCTAGGAACATCTGCATAAATGCTCATCAAATCACAGTTCAAAAATGGCTAGGAATTGTATAGGCAAAATCAAAGCTTCTAAACTGCTGCACAAAATTAAAGGATCACCGTCGAGAAAATACCGTCTCAAATCTGCGAATCATGGGATACAAAATATTTCTTTTCAATTTACCATTATCTTGCTGTTTTCGGAAAATATACATTCAAAGGAAAAGTTTAGAACCATTTCCAGCTCAATACAAACCATCAATCAAAATTGGCCAGATGGCCACCTCGAAGCCCGGATATGAATCCAATCGAGCACATCTGGGATGTGCCAAAAAGCAGAGAGAGAGGACCAGAAAATATTGCCGAACTTCGAAGGTAAGTAAACAGTCTTTTTCCCGTAATTCGATCAATAACTTTGGTACCTAATCATTTTAACAAAGTTTGAACTGAATAGAATATTTATCAAAATTTTGCCGGATGTTTGCTTGAAGAATGGGAGGCAATAATCGAAGAAGAAGTTGCGTCGGTAATTGAGTCGATGCCAAGACGGATCCGGACTTTACGGGCTGCAAGGGGCAGCAACACTCGTAAGGAGTTTACCTGTAAAACCTTTTTTGTTAAAAAAAGGCAGTAGATAATATTATTTGTTTTATTCAAGATCAACACGCTCCTAACAACTGTGACTCACTGTTATTACCACCCCGGAATTCCCTTATAAACACCAAGTTGTGCGTCCCCAACTCTTGTGCACGATTTCTTGAAAAATACACACGTTTTCTAGTGAACTTTTGGCATTAAACCGTAAACTAATGGACGATTTAAACTTTTTTTCTATTCTTCAGGTTTGAGCCGAGCTTTCCAATGACCTATGAACATAGTTGAAATTCGTCGGGTAGGAACATTCGTACTGCAGTTTATTTGAATGAGCAAAATCAAAAATTTTCACGAAAAGTGTTCTTTGGCCGATTTTGATTGATGGTATGTATTGAGCTGGAAATGGTCCTCTTTTGAATGTACCATACCAGAAAATAACAAAAATATAACTTGAAAAGAAATATTATTCTAGTCTACGATTCGCAGATCTGAGAGAGTTTTTTTCTTTTTTGACGGTGGTCCCGAAAGATCCTGCTTTCGTGAAGCAGTGAGGGTATAAATTTACCTATTGAGCTGATGTAAATGACTAAAAAAGCTTTGAAGCTGTGTACGATGAAAGTATCTACAAGCGTGAACGAGTTCGATTTTAAATCAATCGAGTCCAGTTGGAGAGAACTGGATTATTCGTTCAACTTAATTATGTATACATAATAGCGTTTCCACCCACCCCAGACCAACTCAAATGTTTGACATAAACATATGCTGTTATCGTGTCATTAGCACTCAATATAGTCATTCCTACAATCAAAATCTATTCTATCATTAGTTTGTAAGTGGCCACTTTAGGACGCAAGTTATTCACCAAAGAACCATCTCCTAAGCACCTTTAACATTTAATAATAAACTTCTTATAGGTTGATATATTATTTCATCAATTCTAATTCAGTCTTTTTGTTGAGCACCCACAATTCCCACAGTAGTATTAACGGTTTGTTGTTTTCCTCAAACTTGGTTGAGGTGGTCCTCCAGTTATCATTCACTATTCGTACTACCCACTTTTTCCACACTACTTTTGGTTTATTATTCTGTGAATAATACACCTACGTAATCGCTCAGCAAAAAATTTTTATAACACCCCCTCAAACTTTTTTCTTTTCCGTTTCAAGGTGTTTAGATTCCAAAAACGCTGCAAAGTCCTTGTCAGATGGGTTTATTATTCTACTGGACATACGTACAAAAATTTTGGCTGTTCATTTATTGCTTCATTCATGTGCAATTAGTGAAATGGCTATTTTTGATGGGTTCCACCAGTTTTGGTCCCCATAACACGAATTAGGCTCGGCTTTTACTTTCAACAGAATATTTTTTATCAATGATAAAAAAACCTGGTGGATAAAAAAGGTGTCTTAATTCACCTGTTGATACTACTTCTAGTGTTATTATACAAATGTAAGGTGATTTCAGACAATTTCCCATGTTTTTGACTAATAAAAAATGAATTTCGGGAGCTTAACCTTCGTTACAACCTCAATTCTTCACTCTTCGGTCAAAATCAACCAAATATTAGGTCTTCTCGCCCTAAAAAACATGGAAAACGTTACCTCACAAGCTCATGTTCACCAAAACCTCAAAAATCTCACGAAAACCCCTATTTTTACACCCATTTTTCTCCCATAACACCCCTGGATGTATACCGATCGGGCTGCTGTGTTTCGCAGCACAACTACGGCCCAAATGTGTTCCCGAATGGGGACCCGAACTGTGTGCGGAAAAACGACGATTTTAGACCAAAATTTAACGTACATTTAAGGCTGAAACTTCCTTAGAACCTCAATTTTCCACTCTTTGAACAAAATCGACTTAATATTCGGTCTTCTAGTCCCAAAAACATGGAAAACGATACCTCAAAAGCCCCTGCTACTAACATGTTACTAAAACACAAAACGCTGCAAAGTCCTTGTCACATGGGTTTATTATTCTATTGGACATAGCTACAGAAAGGTTGGCTGTTCATTAATTGTTTCTTTCATGCGTAATAATCGAAATAGCTACTTCTGATGGTTTCCATTAATTTTGGCCCCCAAAACACAAATTAGGTACGCTCTTTTTTTTCTTTTTTTTTAAACTATCTTTGATCATTGGCAGTGCCATTTAATCGTCCTGAACCACGTCTTGACACTTTTTCCAGTGTTATTATACAAACCGATGGTGATTTCAGACGATTTCCCAGGTTTTTCACTCATAAAAAATCAATTTTGGGAGCTGAACATTTGGTAGAACTCAATTTTCCAGCACTCTTTGGTCAAAATCGACTTCATATTCGGTCTTCTCGTCCCCAAAAACATAGAAAACGATATCTCAGAAGCTCATGTTACCAATATGTTGCTAAAACGTAAAAAGTACCTATTTTTACACACATTTTCACGCATAACACCCCTGGGTATATTCCGATCGGGCTGAAAAGTTTCGGGACACAACTAGGGCCCAAATGGAGCATGTGTGCGAAAGAACGATTTTTTTAGACCGAAAATGAAGCCTGTACACGTGATACGGCGGACGGCGGACGGCGTACGGCGGACGGCATACGGCGGACGGACATTGCATTTTTGGAATCTATGCACCTTGAAACGTAAAAGAAAAAAGTTTGAGGGGGTGTTATAAAAATTTTTTGCTGAGCGAATACATAGGTGTATTATTCACAGAATAATAAACCAAAAGTACCTATTTTTATACACATTTACACACTTACAGCTGCAAAGTTTCGGGACACACTAGGCCGAAAATGAAGCCGGTACACGTGATACGGCGTACGGCGGACGGATATTGCATTTTTCGAATCTACGCACCTTGAAACGTAAAAGAAAAAATTTTGAGGGGGTGTGATAAAAATTTTTTACTGAGCGATTACATAGGTGTATTATTCACAGAATAATAAACCAAAATGCAATGTCCGTCCGCCGTATCACCACACCGGCTTCATTTTCAGTCTAAAAATTTCTTTCTTTCGCACACATGCTCCATTTGGGCCCTAATTGTGTCCCGAAACTTTGCAGCCCGATCGGAATACACCCAGGGGTGCTATGGGTGAAAATTGGTATAAAAATAGGTACTCCTCGTGTTTTAGTAACATGTTAGTAACATGAGCTTTTGAGATATCGTTTTCCATGTTTTTGGGGACGAGGGGACCGAATATGAAGTCGATTTTGACCAAAGTGTGGAAAATTGAGGTTCTACCAAATATTCAGCTCCCAAAATTGATTTTTTTAATGAGTCAAAAACCTGTGAAATCGTGTGAAATGACCATCAGTTTGTATAATAACACTGCAAAAAGTATCAACACGAGGATCAATACGATTAAATGGCACTACCAATGATCAAAGAGAATTTGAAAAAAAAAGGAACGTACCTAATTTTTGTTTTGTGGGCAAAAATTGGTGGAGTTGGTGGGGTTTATTTCACATGAAAGAAACAATAAATGAACAGCCAAAATTCCTGTAGGTATGTCCAATAGAATAATAAACCCATGTGACAAGGACTTTGCAGCTTTTTTCTTCCATGTGTACTGGATATTTTTACAGGAATCAACGCTGTAGGTCTAGACACTTCGATCAATTCAAACTAAGGAGGCTCAGAGCTTTTAATTTTGAGCGGAACCTGGGAACTGGACAGAAGGTTGAGGTAATGAGGAATTCGAGCAATTTGAGTTGGGCATTTGTGACTGTAATATTCAATGATTCTGCTCGTCCACTTTCTCCTCCAAGAAGATTTTTATTGCTTCGAATAAAATGTTATATTAGGCAGTGCGATGTATGATTTATGAAATTAATAAGCTAAAATATCTTGTGGTCAACCCAAGTTAGGCAGCTTCCCTATTGAATACTGTCCACTTAGGGGTAGCCTTCCCATTTCCCTACGCGCATATTGTGTGAGTTGAAGGAGACAGTGCTCCCTGTAATCCAGTGTGAAAATATATTCCGTCCACGTGTGCTTTTATCGCGTTACTGCAAAGGCTTTTTATTTCACAAAAAGGTGAGAATACCTTACCCAACCAACGAGGTTTAAATATAGGAGGGGTCGTGTGGGTGGACCCCTTTTTGCGAGGTATATATCCACGTATACAATACTTAGCCTTTTTGCGATGTGTATATCCACGTATACAATACTTAGCCGCCTTATTGAATTCCACGATTCCGCCACCTACCCGCTGGAACCTGCCTTATTCGTTTTCCCCCTCTACCGCGAACGTCTTCTGCATCTCACATGGGAAATATCTCAGTAGGTATATACGAGCAGGAGGCACCTGAGAGATCTCTGTTGTCCCATATTCGTAGGAGCTCAATCGTGATAGGACTAACAAAGTCGTAAGTTATTAGGTAAGACTAGGGGTGAAGGGCTTCAAAGGGGCTTCAAAGCTCCGACACTGCTACAACAATGCTGCTGAACAGTGAACATAATGTCGCGAAGACGAATCTACCATGACAGTATATAGTGGGGGTAGTATAATAGTATAGTGGGTGGTAGTGGGTCTGCTTAAGCACACGTTTGGAGATACAATCGAAATGTATCAATTTATTTATCAAACTCAGGTTCCAGTTGTCAATTTTACTCCATATAACAAGGTTGATTTGATATCCCATAGCGTTATTTCAGGTACAAGTAACCTAAGATATAAGGTATCGAAATTTCAATCCCGCATGTTACGATACTGATCTCGGACAGACTTTCAAATAGTTATCTCAAATCTCCAGAAATCAGGACATTGCTAAGCATGGTTCAAATAGGTTTAGATGCAGTACACTCTTGTACTCGTGGAAATAATCTCATATTATATTATACAAATTGCTTAAATGAATCATGAGAATGTCTATCACAATAATGTACTACCTAGTGTTATACGTATTATAATGACTTACTGCAGTAGGTAATGAAGTTACATTAATGGTGGTACAGGGCGTTCTACCGTTACGCTCCTACTGATGTACGTTACTAGGTACCTATTCACTAACATACTAAAACGACTTTTGCGGGACACACCAGTCAGTATTTATTCGACGTTCGTGATATCATCGTCAGAATAAGCGAACTTTTGATAGGTGTTTGCCCTCATGTTTCTAGTCCCATGTGATTCATAACAAGATCGTGAAAATGTGCCTTCAATCTCGAGAATGGGGTGGGGGGTGATGCTTTGTTAGAAGCGGATTTGAAGATTTCACGAGGGTTCCAGGATAGTGATGAGATTATCGTCAGACTAATCGATACTAGAAATCAGTGAAACTGCCATTAAAAATTGAGATTTTTTCATGCCTCACCTTCGATGCCAACTACTCTAGAGCCCGTTGTTTGTATTTAGTACTTAACAACGGGTGTTTTGCTAGTTTTTTGGTTTATTATTTTCAATAATGAACCATTGGAATCGAGCATGAAAAAAAAATTCAACCCCCCCCACCACCCCTCAAAATTTGATAATTTACGTTTCAAGGTTCGTAGAATCCGAAACTGCAATAAACATACTTCTGTCTGTTCGCCGTACGCCGTATCCGTACTGGCCACTTTTCTTAGTTACCATGAAACAAAATTGATGAAATTCGGGTTATAGGTTCCGTTCGGGGTCTAGTTGGTCCTCGAAGCTCGACGTTACTGTCAGTCATCTCTAAGGGGTCCAAAATAGGGGTTGAAATTTTCAGAACGCCGTATCTCGAAAACTTTTGATAGAAGGGTGTGGTTTTTTTTACGTTATTACATTTGTCTTGAGCTAAAAAATGTTTTGAGACCACCCAGAGCATTATAGGTCCAGTCGTTCGTGTGCACCAAAAAGCTTCGTCAACACGATCGTGAATCAAACGGTATTAATCCGGCCCGGATATCATCGCTAGGGAGCACCTGATTATAATCAAGGATGGCTGTATGAAGTCGAGATGGTTGTTCTGCGATATTATTTCATTTGATAAGTGATGGGCTATTGGATTTTGTTGGTAGGTAGTTGTGAAACTTGAACAAACGTTGAAGTATTATTGATGGGTAAATTATTACACAGTGGTAAATTATTACACAACGACAAATTATTACACAACGGTACATTATCACACAACGGTAAATTATTACACAACGGTCATCTACCAAGAAGGGGCTGGATTTTTTTGATCGGTACTTTTGCAACTTGAACAACCATTGAAGTATTATTGATGGGCAAGTTATTACACAACGGTGCATTATACTTGACCACGAAGGTAGGCATTGACCACAGAAAACAGTGATCTACGCAGAAGGGGCATCGATTTCACTCCACATCAACAATTTTCCTTCAGAACTTCATTATTTGCGTTTCTTTTCGCCATTTTAGTTACTGTTTGTAATCGACAGAATTATTTTAGCAACATTTAACTCGTGATTTAGGTAAGGTACCTAGTAACGAGTACGGGGTTAGATACTAACCTACGGAGGGTCTGCGATTCACATAATATGTAGTATAGACTGGTACATATTATATTATATAGACGGGTTATGTATACAGAGAGCTGTGATCTGTAACAGAAGGGTATTCTGTACAAAATAATAAACCGTTGCGCAGGGATTTGCAGCGGTTTTTCTCACTGAAACTGCTCAGTGTTTTAGGGTCAACACAAATCTAAATGCTCGTTGCTCTACAGTCTGCAGTATTTTTTCGGCATTCAAATATAGGTAGTGGTTCAGAGTAAGAAATATTTATTTTGTTGACTAACAATAACCCAAATTTGGGCCTCGGCAGGGCCCGTAGCCCAAGGGAAAGAAGATATTATAACGTGGTTCGGGTTAACGAAGGGACGATCTGTGGATCTCCAATTTCGCACCTCCTTCCAGTACCCTGGAGGGTCGGCCCCTTTTATTCGGAGAGATATATCGTCTTAACGGGATGTCGAGGGAGGCTCCATGGAGGTTCAGTCCTCGTGTAATGACACACAGAGAAAGCGGTTTACGCCATTGAAATACGGGCCAGACCTGGCCCGTGAAAACACCTGGTAAATGTATGGATGTAGCGAAAACAGTTTGAGATCGTAGCGATCAGCAAACAAAAATATAGTATTAACCTAACAGCAAGTAGAAAGGCGCGAACTCTGGCAGACGGGCATAGCCCATTGTCTATATTCATGAATGTTCTGTATTGATAACCTACCTAATGTTGTTCAAATAAATGCATGTTTTTCATCTTGTTCTTCTTGTAGTGATCGCATTCCTATATGAACGAAGTGCCGTTCTGCGCCACATTACATAGGTACTCAAGGTTCTAAGAGCTCTACCAATATCGTCAGTGAGGTCTTAACTCTCGTCTCCAGTTGTGGAACATTCATGTACAAGATAATGAAGTAGTTGTGTCTAGCAAAATAAAAAGAGAGCAGTTAAATTTTAGGAGTAGGTCGTGTACCTTGGGAGGATTTTGGATTTTTGATTCCAGCGAAGTCTTGGGTAGAAAATTTGAAACCCTGATTGCTTTTCTTGTAATATTATCTAATACTGAAGCTCCATGATTTATTTCAGATTTTTCAGAACACTCTAAATATTTTTAAAATGCATTTTTTGAAAACCATTTTTTGTCCCGAGGTACCTGACCAGTCATGTTCCATGGGACACCCTGTTCTGCACCTCGGGACATGTTTGTACGTTCGGAAGGGAATTATTCAAAAAAGCTTCAAAACTTTTAAAATTGTGTAATAAAATATAAATGCAATAACAATCAGCCCCATTTCTCCTCCAAAATGACGTTGACGGCCTTCTGTATCCCCTTTTGATCAACGGGAGCACGGGTTACCCCGCGAGCTGAACGCGGCATCTGAAAACAACAAAAGCTCCATGAAATGAATGATTTATATTAGAATTATTCACCAAAATAATATAACAGTTTGGCGCGTGTACCATGGGACACTGTATTATGCGTGTCCCAAAGTGTTCCACGGTACAAGCACCAAACTGTCCCGAGGTACAAGAAAGACAACTTTTCACCAAAATCGTTTCCATGGCATGAAAAGTGACAAAATCAGCCTGGAAACGTTATCAACGCTAGGGCCAATCTCAAGGAACAATATGCAATCAAAATTAGTGAAATATTCAACTTACTGTGACGGTGAACGGCGATTGATTGCAGCTTCATAATTTTTTCTGACGACCCGGAAATCGAAAAACTGTTATCCGTCCGATAAGGCAGCAGATAATCGAAAAGGCGGTCTTCACCTAGTGTTGCTATTGTCAGGGCCTGCTTCTAGTGTCCTTGGGGGATTTTTTCCCTCTTTCCTTCATATTTATCCCGCGTCTGTCCCGAGGTAAAAACGTCCCAAGGTACACGACTTTACCCTAATGAGATTTTAGGATTAATCAAGAAACCAGTAGATGATACGTAGGCGAGGAGAAGGTGAGAATTATGAAGAAAGTAGTAGAGTAATAGTAAGGATTAGGAACTTAATATTCAGAAGGAAATATTAGAAGGATATTTGCTAATATAATAATTTATATAGAACGTACGGAAGGGGTCGTAGTACCCTGAAATCGCTAGTGGTGGAACAAAAACTTCCTTTTGGATTAATTTCAACAATGAAACTTTGGAAGCGAGCATGGAAAAAAAATTTACCCCCCCCCCCCACCCACCCGCCCCTCCCAAAATTTGATGGTTTCCGTTTCAAGGTACGTAGAATCCAAAAACGCTGCAAATGATTACAAAAGGGTTTATTATTTACCTGTAGATACCCCTTCTGCGTAGTTCACTGTTTATCTGTGGTCAATACCTAGCCTCACCTCTAACCAGTAAACCCTGAATGGAGTACTGGAGCCGGCCCGGGAATTACAGTTTCATAAAAATGCGCGAGATTCAATAGTTCAATAGTTAATTATTTGTTGTTATTCATGAAGCATAACGTTTTTTCAAGTTGGAAAAGTACCTATCAATAAAATCCAAAAGAGCCTTTCTTCCATTCTTCATATGGAATAATAGGTATCACAGAACAACCAACTCGACTTTACACAGCCATTCGTGATTATTATAAGATGTTCCCTAGCCATCCAGGCCTGGACAGACAGTGCTCCGGGTGGTCTCAAAAAATTCTTTAGTTCGAGATCAATTTAAAAACGCTGCAAATCCCTGCACAACGGTTTATTATTTTGTATAGAATACCCTTCTGTTACAGATCACAGCTCTATGTATAGATAACCCGTCTATATAATATGATATGTACTATTCTATACATATTATGTACATCCCAGATACATATTATGTAGATGTAAACTCCAGCCCCTTCTACGTAGATGGTATAATGAACCGTTGTGTAATAATTTACCGTTGAGTAATGATTTACCGTAGTAATAATTTACCCATCAATAATACTTCAACGTTTGTTCAAGTTTCACTACCTACCAACAAACTCCAAAAGAGCCATCATTTTTCAAGCGAAATAATATCACAGAACAACCAACTCGACTTCATACTCCGCCAATATAATCAGGTGATCCCTACCAATGATTGGCCGTATTCACAAATTCCTATTGTGGGCGCGTCTCTGGTTACGAGATTTGGTTTGAATTGTATACAATTTCATTCACACTGGAGTCGAAAATGCCTGTCGGTGCAAACTTCGGGGACCTTACTGTGACGAACGGCTGGACGTACGATGCTCCGGATGGTCTTAAAAAACTCGCAAGTTCAAGAACTATTTAAAACCGTAAAAATATTTACGTTAAAAAATGGTATAGGCGTTTTGAAAATTTCAACCCCTATTTTGAACCCCTTAGAGATGACTCACAGTAACGTCGAGCTTCGAGGACCAACTAGACGCCGAACGGAACCTATAACCCGAATTTCATCAATTTTGTTTCATGGTAACTAAGAAAAGTGGCCCGTACGGCGTACAGTGGGGCAAAGTGGAAAAAAGTCAATTTTTTGAAAAATAAGAATTAATTGCCGGAATAATGGAATCCTATAGTAAACTTCCTGTAGAATCAAGGTATGATAGCAGTTTTCAGTAAAAAAATTTCATATCCTCAAATTTCTTAAGTAAAGTGAGAAAATCATAAATTTTGCTTAATTTTTAAGCGTTGTTATAAAAAACATAACACTTTTCTAAAAATTTATTTTTAAAGCGTAAGGGTTTATAACGATCATGAAAACACCCAACAAAGAAATGAGAGCATTGCTTAGGACAACAATACGCTTAGGAGGTATTTTGAAGAAAAAACACACTCTTTTTCATTGTCAATTGCATGTTTTGTGACTTTCAAAAAAAGCTCCACAAGTCTCCAACGTGGCTGTTGAATATTTCTTTTCCAGGCGTAGTTAGGTAGCACCTGTATAAATTTCAGCTGCGCATATTTGCGCGTCTGACCTCTGCTCTCATTCTTTCAATAAGAAACAGTAGGCGTCGGTCAGAGCCCTACGCAAATGAGCTTGTTCAAACATGTGTTGTTTATTCAATTGGTTGAGTATTCGGCGTGCACTTTTATCACGCTATGAGAATCCTTTTAATACCACGTCAGTCTTCTCGGTTAGTCGTTCTCCAGAGATGGAACCAATACAAATTTTATACGGTGATTTGTGTGAAGTTCTATTTAACGGAGGTGATATTGAACAATATATCGTGGGTAACTTCACACATCTGAAAGAAGATGAGCTCTCCTTGTTGATAACACAATTAAAAAAGAGGTTTCTCACTCATTTTAATCAAAGGTGGTCGACAGCTGCCCGTAACAAGCAGAACTTTTTAAGAAAATACCGCGATTGGATGAAGGGTGAGTTTATGATTAATTTACCAAATAGTGATGACAGGGCTTGTATGCAATCCGCGGAGGGCGGCTTTCATAGAATCGGACGACCTGAAAAACCTTTTGACGAGTGTGGTGAGAGGGGTAAGAGGTTTAAAATTGCAAAAATACGATCGTTGAACGATCAAAATTTGATAGATGCAGCTGGTTCCTCAGCCGAGGTTGATAAGTCACCAGTGTTTACTGCCGAATTTGCATTAGCTCTTTTCCTCCAAGCCAAGATGACCAGGTTTCAGTACGAAACTATCAGAGCTGCAACTAAAAGTGCAGGTTTTAATATCTTCCCCTCCTACAAAAAAGTGGCTGAGGCAAAAAAAATTGCTATCCAAGTGGTGTTAATATATCGGAAATCGGTGGTGGGGTTCCGCTACAGAACTTGCTTGATCATACCGTGGATAGAATATTTCAAACAATGACAGAGGAGGAAATTGATAATTTGAAGGACCATAATGTCACATTACATACGAAGTGGGGATGTGATGGGGCCTCAGGCCAGCAAGAGTTTTCTCAATCGTTCTCACAAGTCAATGAAGGAAAAACTGACGCGAACCTATTCATGACGTCTATCGTGCCTCTGCGAATCACTGCAACTGATAATGACGATTCCATTAGTTGGTTGAATCCAAGACCTTCGTCAACACTATATTGTAGACCACTGAGATTTGATTATGAAAAGGAAACGGATGTAGTAGTTAAGACAGAAATATTGAGAGTAGAAAATGAAATTAAAAATCTGCAAGATATGAGACTGATTATAGGCACTCGTGCAATTACTGTAAAACATGTATTGCATTTCACGATGTTGGATGGGAAAGTAGCCCAAATTTGTACTGATACCACGGCTTCTACCAATTGCGTCATTTGCGGTGCTCGTCCAACGGAAATGAATAATGTGCAATCAGTAAAACAGAGACCTCCAAATCGCGAAGCTTTTAAACTGGGAATTTCTCCTCTCCATGCCAGAATTAAATTTATGGAGTATATTCTTCATCTTAGTTACAACTTAAAATTTCAGGAATGGAGGACCAATGCTACAACTAAGCCAATCAAAGATGCCGAGAAGAACCGAATTCAAAGAGAATTACTGAGTCAACTTGGTAGAAGAGTTGACTACGTGAAGCAGGGCTACGGATCGAGCAATACAGGGAATACCTCGAGAAGATTTTTTGCTAACCCCTCAGTTGTAGCTTCGATAACTGGTATTGATATAACATTGATTTGCAGATTAGGGACAATCCTGGAAGTGATCAACAGCAGCAGTCATCAGATTGACGTTTCCAAATTCGCCACTTACACCCAAGATACTGCTGAATTAGCTGTGAGGTTGTACCCGTGGTACTATATGCCATGTACACTACATAAGATATTAATACATGGGTCCGAAATAGTTGAATCTGCTGCTCTGCCAATCGGTGCACTCTCAGAAGAAGCTCAAGAGAGTCGGAACAAGGACTACAAACATTTCAGAACTCATTACACAAGAAAAAATTCCCGATTGAACACCAACGAGGATATTTTTCATAAACTGCTAGAAACGTCTGACCCCTTTATCACTTCCTTGCGTCCATCTCCAAAGAAAAGGCTTGAAGATTTCAGCGCGGAAGCTGAGGCGTTACTTTCGTAAATGCAATGCGCTGTCAAATTTTGACTTTTCAAGGCATCCCGAATATGCTGATGCGCAAAAAGTGCAAAAATGAGTTGTAGTGAAGTTATTTATTTCATTTTTTTGTTATTTCAACAGAGGACATGAGCAAATTTTGAGAAGAAGCAAAATTTTCAGGTTGTTCCGAAGAAAATGTTCAGTTAAGTTTGATAATGAAACTCTTGTAAAACAGATAACATCGTTTTTTCTAATGTATTTTTCCCCTCTGAATCGAATGAAACCACTCCCAAGTCGATATCATTATCCGTTTTCGAGATTCGTAGTTTTTTCCGTATTTTGGCCATTTGGCCCCACTGTGGCGTACGGCGTACGGCGGACAGACAGAAATATTTTTATTGCAGTTTTGGATTCTACATACCTTGAAACGTAAACCATCAAATTTTGAGGGGGGTAAGAATTTTTTTTTTCATGCTCGATTCCAATGGTTCATTATTGAAAATAATAAACCAAAAAACCATACCCTTTTATTGAAAGTTTTCGAGCTA
The DNA here is from genome assembly GCA_954871275.1 of Leptopterna dolabrata. Classification (NCBI taxonomy): domain Eukaryota; kingdom Metazoa; phylum Arthropoda; class Insecta; order Hemiptera; family Miridae; genus Leptopterna; species Leptopterna dolabrata. Next base: position 54,539,397 of record OX940979.1, read on the forward strand.
CGGAGTTCTGAAAATTTCAACCCCTATTTTTCACCCCCTTAGAGATGACTGACAGTAGCACCGAGCTTCGCGGACCAACTAGAACTCAAATGGGACCTACGAATTTCATCAGTTTTGGTTCATCGTAACTGGGGAAAGTGCGAAGTTCCGTACGGCGGACGGACAGAAACTTTTAACACAGAATGTGTTTTAGCCATGGACTAACTAGCCAAAAAAGGTAACGAAATTTCGTAACGAAATCTGGGACGCTGTTATGAAAATGTTCTAATGATTTTCACGTACAACCGATTCGTTGCTACGGAACTTTAACTTCGCCAGTTATCATCATACAAAAATCGTTCACCACTCGTTGGATAGCTCTCGATTTACCTAACCATATTACGTTAACCAATGCGGAGTGCGTGGCCGACAAGCTGCGGTATGAGCGTCATTGTTTAAATAATAATTGTTTACACACAGGTGATCATTCTCAATAATTTATATTGTGAACACGATTGCAAGCTTTATATAAGTACCGATGATATAATCATACGGAACTTTAGGATCGTGTAACCTGGTGTAACCTATGAGCAGTCAATATATCAGTCGAAAAAGGTTTATGTGAAACGCGTGAGCTAAAACACATTCTGTGTTTCTATAATTTCGTCCGAGGTATGTAAATAGAGGTAACCGGGGGTCCAGGGGGCTTGCCCCCTGGCGAGGCGCGGAGCGCCGAGTTTTTAAAATCCCCTTTTGGTTTATTATTTTCAATACTGAACATCATAATTGAGCGTGAACAAAAAATTTTAACCCCCCCAAAATTTGAAGGTTTGCGTTTCAAGGTACGTAGAATCCGAAAATGGAATAAAAAAATTCCTGTACGTCCGCCGTTCACCGTACTTCGCACTTTCCTTTGTTACGATGAACCAAAATTAATTAAATTTGGTTTGCGTCTGATTCGGTGTATATTTGGTCCACGAAGCTCGGCGTTACTGTCAGTCATCTGGTTGAAAAATGTGGATTGACATTTTCAGAACGCCGTAGCTCGAATACTTTAAATAAAAGTGTATGGGTTTTTTTACGTTTTTAAATTGATCTCGAACTAAGGAATTTTTTGAGACCACCAAAAGCGTTTACGTCCAGCCATTCGTTTGCACCGAAATTGTTCATCAACGTGATCGTAAATGAAACGGTATACGTACATCCACCTCATGGCTAGAGAACACCTGATTATTATCGCGCATGGCTGTATGAAATCGAGTTGGTTGCTCTGTGATATCATTTCATTTGAAGAAATGGTTTGAAGGATTTTGTTGATATGTACCACTTTTGTAACTTGAACAAATGTTATGGTTCATGAATAACTACAAAAAATAATAATTGTTAATGATAAAATTCTTGAATCCACCGCGTATTTTGATGAAACCGTAGGTAATTGCCCGGCCGGCTCCAGTACTCGAGCCAGAGCTTTCCTGTGGGGGGGGGGGGGGGGGGGGGGGGGGGGGTGGTCACGAGGGTAGGTACTGACCACAGAAAACAGTTATATACGCAGAAGGGGCATCTTTAGAGGTTGATAATAAACCGTTGTGTAATCATTTGCAGCGTTTTTACTACTTTTCAGTTTGATTTGCTAACAATGATTACACCTTGTGCTTGTGTCCAAGTTCCATCAATATGATTGGAAACAACAGAAACCATACAAGTCCTGAGAACACTACACAAAAAATTATGAAGAAATGATTTTTGTAAGAGTGTATCCTCGTCCGTGTTTATACTGTTAAGGAACGCATCGTCGCTGTGCATTACAGTCGAAGATATACTTAATCTACAATTTTAGCTGTTCATATAATGAATTATGCTACTTAACTGAATATCTCGAGAAATAGTTGAGAGAGATTCCCTTCCTATACCGAATTTCTATCCTTTAGTACAAATGAAATGGCGGTACCAGCAGAAGTCAACTTTATAGATAGTTCCGGAAGGATTAGTTCTACTCGAAGTTTACGCTGGAACTCAGATAGGTATTGTTGAGCTTCGTCGACAAAAGATGAGGTGTCTCGAGTTATGAAACTGATGAGAAGCAGTATCCATAGCTTTGGTCTGCGGCTGCTCGCACAGTTGCACCCAACCAACCATTCGAACACAACGAGGGATACAAAACCGATGCAGCTTACGCGATACTTGGTATGGTGATACTGTCTTCAAGCTGCGAGTGATGAAGATAAGATGACACCAACTGGACGCGCTTTTGGTTTATTATGTTCAATAATGTACCCTCGGAATCATGCAGGAAAAACAAATTTTTCAACCCCCACTCAAAATTTGATGGTTTTCGTTTCAAGACACGTAGAATCAGAAAATGCAATAAAAAAAAAAATTCTGTCCGTCCGCCGTACTTAGCACATTTTTGTTAGTTACCATGAACCAGAATCAATGAAATTTGGTTTGTAGGCCCCGTTTCGGGTCTAGTTGGTCCGCGAAGCTCGGCGTTACTGTCAGTCATCTCTAAGGGATGGAAAATAGAGGTTGAAATTTTCAGAACGCCGTAGCTCAGAAACCTTTCAATAGAAGGGTATGGTTTCAATACGATTTTAAGTTGATCTCGAACTAAAGAATTGTTTGTGACCACCCGGAGCATTGTACGATCAGCCGTTCGTTTGCACCGAAAGGCTTCGTCAACATGATCGTGAATCTAACGGTATAAATCCGGCCCAGACATCGTTGCTAGGGAGCACCTGATTGTAATCACGGATCGCTGTATGAAGCCTAATTGGTTGTTCTGTGATATTACTCCATTTGAAATACCTTGAAACATATTAAACCATCAAATTTTGAGGGGGTTAGATTTTTTTTTTCCATGCTCGATTCCAAAGGTTCACTATTGAGAATAATAAACCAAAATGATGGGTCTTTTGGATTTTGTTGATCGGTACTTTTGAAACTTGAACAAACGAATAGCAACAAAGAAGTAATGATTGAATTATTTAATCCCGCGCATTTTTATCAAACTGTAATTCCCGGGCCATCTCCAGTAGGTACTCCATTAAGCTTTCCTTGGGGGAGCTGGAGGGTAGTTATTGACCTCAGAAAACAGTGATCTACGCAGAACAGCATATGTACAGGATGACTACAAATAATATTAATGAATGAATTATTGAATCCCGCACATTTTTATCAAACTGTAATTCCTGGGCTGGCTCCAGTACTCCATTTAGGGCTTTTCTTGGGGGGAGCTGGAGGGTACTTATTCACCACAGAAAACTGATCAACGCAGAAGGGGCATCACTATAAAGGTAATTGTTACGCAACGGTTTCTTACACAGTGGCTTATTACATAACGGTTAAGAATTTTACCTTACGCTTCATGAATAACAAAGAAAAATTAATGATAGAATTCCTGAATCCACCGCATATTTTTATGAAACAGTAATTCCTGAGCGGGTTCCAGTACACGTTTTAGGGCTGTCCTGGGGGAGCACGAGGATAGATAGGTACTGACCACAGAAAACAGTGATCTACGCAGAAGGGGCAGCTATACAAGTAAATAATAAACCGTTGTGTAATAATTTGCAGCGTTTTTAGATTACTTGAAACCTCCGTCACAATGAATATTTTGAGAGCCCTGGGATGTTGGATGTCCGTGATGTGCGCTGGATGTGCGCTCCTATGAATCCGTCACACGCCCGGTTATGCATACCTACGAAAATGCACCTACAAAGAAGAGAACGTGACGCCGGCAGGGCAGTTGTAGGTAAACAAAAACGCACGGTAGGAAGGACAATTTACGTTACTTTGCATTTTACATATCGCAATGTATCGTCGTAAGTGGGTCGTGACCTAGCAATAAATAAATGGTTTTGTATCATCAAAACAGAGAGGACTTTAGAAATTATGGGCACATTGTGTATCGGCAGACTGAATGTATTCACGTTGACATTCTGCACGCATCGCGGGACCCTGCAGTTGAATTACATCATTTTTCATCCCTGCCCACGAGCTCTCACCACCCATCTAGTTTTTTTCTCGGTTTGTACGTCAAACAATTCGTACAAGGTGGGCTTGCGAACCACTATTCATGTCAGGGCTTACTAATAGATCGCGTTTACAAGCTCTGCCCACCATACACCCAGACGCTTGTCTATAATAAAGTAATCACCTTATTATAATACCCAACGAAGATGTTATATCACGAGAAATATACCCAAGGGTGTTATGGGAGAAAATGGGTAAAAAAATAGGGTCTTTTGGTGTTTTAGGAACATGAGCTTGTGAGGTATCGTTTTCCATGTTTTTTAGGGCGAGGAGACTGAATATGAAGACGATTTTGACCAACGAGCGAAGAACTGAGGTTCTAAAATCCTTCCGCACACAGGCTCCATTTGGGTCCTAGTTGTGCCCGATCTGAATACACCCAGGGGTGTTATGAGTGAAGAATGGGTGTAAGAGTTTGGAGAGGGTTTTTTTTTAGGTTTCAATGTGCGTGAGATGGTCAGGTTGTTTTCGATGCTTTTTAGGGTGAGAAGAGCGAATATGAAGTTGATTTTGACCATAGAATGAAGAATTGAGGTTCTAACAAAAGGTTCAGCCCCCAAAATTCATTTTTTAAGAGTCAAAAACCTGGTAAATTATCTGAAATCACCATAAATCTGTGTAACACTACACGAAGTGTTAACAGGTGAATCAAGACAATTAAATGGCACTCTCAATGGTCAAAGATAATTTGTCAAAAATAGGAGCCCGATTCGAGTTTTTGGGGTCTAAACTTGGTGGAAACCATCAAAAATAGCTATTTCAATTATTGCTCACGGAAGAAACGAATAAATGAACAGCCAGCATTTCTGTAGGTATGTCCAGTAGAATAATAAACCCATGTGACAAGGATTTTGCAGCGTTTTTTTTTTTTTTTTTTTTTTTTTTAGAGGTGACTGACATAAGCCGACTTAACCAAACCTCAGCGCATTACGACAATTTCCATGGTAGTTGCGGCTCTAGAAGGATTTCACGTTGGTGCATGCGCAGATGAAAGTTACTGTGGTTTTCAGTGAATTTGATAGGGGATCATCTGTGCTCCAACCCGCGCCATCCCTCCAAATTTCAAATCACTACGACTATTTTTCGGGTAGTTAGGGGCGTTACAAGGAATTGGCAAACATTTCGTTTGCGCACGCGCATTAGAATGTTACAGTCCCAATTTGATTGAATCGATAATGAACCAACCGGGTACCATTCTGCATCTACCTGCCCACAAATTTTCAGCTCTGTTGACGATTTCTAGGGTAGTTTTGAGCTTCACGAGGATTTCGCGTTTGCGCATACGAAGACGAAAGTTACCGTCCATTTTTAATGAATTTGGTACGGTATCATCTGTGGCCAAACCCACACCTACACTCCGAATTTCAACTCATTACGACAATTATTTCGTATAATTTTGCCCGGGACAAGGAATTGACCACAGACAGACGGACACGGAAACCAAATAATTATGTTCCTCGGTGTCTGACGCGTAAAATGCGAGCGGAAATTTTCATTTTGGATGGAATTTTCTTCGACTCTTGCACAAAATAAAAATTCCTTGTTTATTCCTAACTTGGGTAGGGAGGAAGCAAAATTTGTTTGAAATGCTAAAAGGATAAAGGGAAAAAGAGGCCGCCGACACTGTAAGAACTGCGGTCGTAAAGCGGTAATGTTCGAGGCCGTGGGAGGCAGCTTGAAACTGGAAGGTGGGGCGGAATTTGAAAACTAGAGGAAGAGAAAAAAAATAAAGGAAAAATACGAACCGCTTAAGCCTTCCTGTAGATGATTTATTAGTAGCCCTCAAAATTTTGCCTGAAATATGAATTTTTCACCGTGCTCAGCGAGATGATGAATTTCTAATTTTGTTTGTGAATGCGCAAACAAAGGGGCGAAAGGTCTGCTAGGGCGGTGAAGGCTTAAATATTTCGTCTCCCCTTGCTTGTTTATGGTCCCTGCAGGGTAAACCTCATGCCGAAGCTGTCTGAAACAGCCGCATACATTAGCGAGGCTGATTACAGAGTTTCAGAGATTCTGTTAGCAGTGAGCGAGCAGGCGAATGTTGATACGGTCTGTAAAACCACAGATATCCTAACGTTGCAGGTTTTTCAGAACGGTTGATGCGATTTTACCGAATGAATTTTTTAGTTTTCATCAGTCCGCGGTATTTCACCGGTAGTACCGGCGGTAAAATAGAAACTTCAGCAGTTTAATTTCACAGCACCTCTGTGTCTGACACATTCATTAACCGGTAAGGGATTTCATTTATAATAATTTCAACAACATTAAACGCCAGGTAGCGACCATGATGAGACTTGGAGAACCTAAGCTAAGGCGCACATTGAGCCGTCACGCAGCCTGGGCAGCGCAGCGCAGAACAGGGCAGCAGGAAAAAAAGTGCCAGTCATGCAGCATGGCTATAAGAGCGAATTTTCAAAGAAATGTTCGTGCTGTTTTGTAAAAATATGATCTAGCGAGAAAACGGGTGTTAAATGTGGAAAATCTGAAATAATATTGGGATGTAGGTTGGTTCGTCAATAAGCAGTAGTAGGCACTGTGTCTTTCAACCGATACATTTTTTAGATGTTCATCTAATAGTACATGGGTAGGTATTCGCAGTTGATCAGCATTTTTATGACAAATACTTCGAATCAATATAATAGACTTTTACTTTGGTAGTAGGTATAGTAGAGGAATAGCAGTCGTTCTCCGTAAATACCTTACCTTTCGGTTTATTATTCAGTGAATAATACGCCTATGTAATCGCTTAGTAAAAAATCCACCCCTAAAAAAAATTTCATTTACGTTTCAAGGTGCGCAGATTCCAAAAAGGGTGCAAAGTCCTTGTCACATGGGTTTATTATTCTACTGGACATACCTTCTAAAATTTTGGCTGTTCTAACGAAGTTTTAGCCTTAAATTTACGTTAAATTTTGGTCTAAAATCGTCGCGCTTGCGCACACAGTTAAGTCCCCTTTTGGGAAAAAATCTGGGTCCTAGTTGTGCTCCAAAGCTCACCAGCCCGATCGGAATATACCCAGGGCTGTTATGGGAGAAAACGGGTGTGAAAATAGGGGTTTTCGAGGTTTTGGTGAACTCGAGCTTGTGATTTATTGTTTTCCAAGTTTTTTAGGGCGAGAAGATCGAATATGAAGTTGTTTTTAACAACAGAGTAAAGAAGTGAGGCTGTAACGAAGGTTAAGCTGCCGAAATTCATTTTTCATGAGGCAAAAACCTGGGAAATTGTCAGAAATCGCCATACGTTTGTATAATAACACTACAAGTAGTATTAGCAGGTGAATCAAGACAATTAAATGGCACTATCAATGTTCAAAGATAATCTGTAAAAAAAAAGAGCCGAGGTCGTGTTTTTCGGGGGCAAAATTGCTGGAAACCATTTAAAGTAACTATTTCAATTATTTCACATGAAAGAAACAATAAATAAACAGCAACATTTCTGAAGGTATGTCTGATAGAATAATAAACCCAAGCGACAAGGACTTTGTCGCAATTTTCCATAATTTACTCTATAACTCCTTTTATATAGGTAGGTCCAATATTCGTCTAACATAAAACCGCATTTATGACCAACATTAGGGGCGAAAATGGGTAGAAATAATATAAATTATAATTTAAATTCGAGGAAAGGTTGATTTTCAAACGGAAAATGTTGAAACCGGACAAAACCATCTTTTACACGAAGGCAAAGACTATCAACATCAGGAGGAACAATGGACTGGATGAAATTTTATTAAATTCCGTGGCCTCAAATTTTCAACGCTTCAAAAGTTGACAAATGTGGGAAGTCGATTTTTAAGAAAAGTTGCCCACACACACCTTTGTTAAGATTCCGCCTTTGTGTTCAGCAAGGGGGGGGGGGGGGGGCATTTTGAGAACCCACAGTAGAAACATCGTTATGTTATTTTTTAGACTGAATCAATTTAACAAATGAGGTGCCAACAAATATTTTCATGAAGCAAGTCGGCTTTTGGTGGAAAACGCTGATTTTCACATAAAAACCCACGTTTTTCAGGACTCGAACGTCATTTTCTCCATCAAATTTCATTGTGAAATTGTATTTCTTATTCCACTGGAAAGCTGAGATTCCGGGCAAGTTTTTCCAGAGGAGTGCACGCTGAAAAACCTCCGTACTAATAGCGCAAAGAACGAAAGAAAAAAATTTGATGATTTACTTTTCAAGGTATGTAGAATCCAAAACTGCAATAACTACTTTTACAGATCACAGTTCTCTGTATAGATAACCCGTCTATATAATATGTACTAGTCTATACATATTATGTAGATCGCAGACCCTCCGTAGGTTAGTACCTACCTAACCCCCTACTAGTTACTAGGTACCTACCTAAACCACGAGTTAAATGTTGCTAAAATAATTCTGTCAATGACAAACAGTAACCAAACGTACGTTACCTACCAACGTTTTATGGTGAGTGTTTTATGAAGTTGTTAAGGAAGTTTGAAAGACGAAGGAAGTTGTTCACGTTGACAACCAAGAATGTCTGCCAAGCCGAGTCAAATATTTAAAGAACTTACACATTTTTCGGCAGTAAGTTATTTAAACACACGGTCAAGCAAAACACAAACGGTGGGTACAGCTTCCGTACAAGTACGGTACATTTTTTATGTCTTAGCGCCCCCTCCCGCAACCACACCAAGTACTTCGTACTTAATTGTTTTGGTCAAGATTTCCAACGAATGGTACCTAGTCCGAACAGCCTTCAGTCCCAATTAGTTCGGATTAGCCGGACTCCACTGTATTATGTACGTAAACATTCATTTAAACAATCACGCTCATACCGCAGCTTGTCGGCCACGCACTCCGCAGTGGTTAACTTAATATGGTTAGGTAAATCGAGAGCTATCCAACGAGTGGTGAACGATTTTTGTACGATGATAACTGGCGAAGATAAAGTTCCGTAGCAACGAATCGGTTGTAAGCGAAAATCATCAGAAATATTTTCGTGACGTTGTTTCCGTTGCATGTCTCCGTTGCATGTCCCGCGTTTCATTTTCGAGTTTACTTATGTAGCAAAGTAAAGACATAAAATGTCAAAAACGGTGATTTTTGAGGAATCTTCAAATTTTTGAACTTTGGCGATTTTTTCGCCAATTAGGACAGATTAAAACAATCGGATTTATTATCAGAGATAGGAAATTTTACATTCTTTCCAACGGACTCCTCAGATTTGAGAGTACATTGATAAATAAGGGAGTTATGGCAGTTTTTATGAGGCAGAGTCGAAAACGTGAAAAAAAAATTAAAAGCAAAAAAACTCGGGTTTTCCATGGACTAAAAAAAAAAAAATTGTTAAGAGACAAAAGTTGATTCAAATTAGCTGTAGAATCGATTCCCTGAGTTTGTTCTATAATAACTGTAGACACCCTGTATAACAGAAAACGTCTGGAGAGTTGATACAGGCTCGAGAAATCATCGTTTTTCACCTCAAAACACAGTGAAACTCAGTTTGGAAAACACTGTTTTAGAAAAAAAACGTGAATCTCGGAGAGAAATTAAAAAATGGTGTATATGTAGCTTAACCTTTTTATTTTTCTCAATTTGTGACTCTAGGAACGTATAAAGGTCACCCGGATCTTTTACCCATATGGATCATAGGGTAAAAAAAAATTGAATAAAATATAATAAAATATTGAAGCACGTTTTGTGGAAAAACGGTGGGTGAAACGAGAATTTTGAGGTCATTTTCGGTTTCAGCACACTAAAAAACATAATGTTTAGTTGGATTTGTGCAAAACGTTTTTTTAATGCAGGCCTGTGTTATTAAGTGATTTCATATTTTGATTAACAGGCAATATTGTGAATAAATTGATTGAATTGAATTGAATTTTGATTAACAAACCATGCGCATAGGTAATTACCTAGGTGATCTCGAATTTTGATTAGGATAGGAAACCATGTTACCAACTTACCAATAATAAATATTTAAATACCTAAATGGCATGGCAATGGTTCCTGTAAGTGATTAGCAAATTGTTTATACTTTTATATACTCTTATTGTGATTTTTCTATTGTGCCTTCCTGGAACTGAAAATTAGGTAGGTACCTAATACTATCTGATATTTACCTGAAACTAAAAAACGCTGCAAATCCCTGCACAACGGTTTATTAATAGAGAGTTCCTAAGAGATAAGTTCATTAGGGAACGGCCATATCTTTTGGCCACATCTAAGGCGAGCAGGTAAGATGCTAACTTTGGATGCTAACCAATAAGTCCGGTTTGACAGAAGTGGTGGGGGTAGGAGTGAATTAAAAAGTAACGTCACTTAACTTAGCACAACGCGAAATCCATTCAGCTTCAGCTGCCTTTCTTTCCTGGTCGTTCCGTTTCCATTTCATTTTTATTTTATTCTATTTTATTTCAAGTTCATCATGGAAGAGCTTGAATATCTTTTTCGCCTCTACCTCAACGGACAAGGACTGTTGTCGGATGACGATAAGTGCTTTTGAGGTGCACCGAGAGAAAAATGTGGCGCACCATGCCCGCTAGGAACACTCGGAATTGATTTCCCGATAGGGAACCTAGCGGGTGTGCCTAATCCCAAGCGGGTAGGGTGAAAATCGTATCGGGTGATGTTAAAAATCTATCGGGAAGACGTAACTCCAATCGGGTACGACATAAATTTCTATCGGGCTGCCATAAAAATCTATCGGGCTGTTAGATTAGCCCCTCCTATCGGGTATGGTTCGGATATTTTTGTATCGGGCATTCGTAAAAACAAGCGGGTTTTGGTAATTCCTAACGGGTATTCGTCAAAATCGTATCGGGTGGCGACTTAACCCTAACGGGCTTTTATAAATGGGAACTACACCCGTTAAGAAATCAATCGGGTCTGTTGGTTGTCTATCGGGTTTCATAACAAATTCCTATCGGGTCCATGAAACCCAAGCGAGCATGCAAATATTCCAAAAAAATACCCGTTAGCGCACTATCGGGTCATCTGAACATTTACGTCTCCCGTTTGATGATCTATCGGGTTTTTTTCAAAATTCCTAGCGGGTGTATGAAAAACGATCTAGCTAGCAAATGTTGAAAAAAATACCCGTTAGCACACTATCGGGTCATCTGAGCATTTACGTCTCCCGTTTGATAACCTATCGGGTTTATGCAAAATTCCTATCGGGTGTATGAAAAACGATCTAGCTAGCAAATGTTGAAAAAAAATACCCGTTAGCACACTATCCGGTCATCTGAGCATTTACGTCTCCCGTTTGATAACCTATCGGGTTTTATGCAAACCTCCTATCGGGTGTACGAAAAACAATCGAGCATGGAAATGTTCAAAAAAATACCTGTTAGCTGACTGTCGGGTCATCTGAGCATTAAGATCTCCCGATTGATAATCTATCGGGTTTATACAAAATTCCTATCGGGTAGAAATAAAATTAATCGAGCTGGGAAATATGCATAAAATACCCGTTAGCGCCTATCGGGTGAAATAATTGTCAAGAGCTCCCCCTTAATAATCTATCGGGTTACATCACACATCGCTATCGGGCCTATGAAAGCCAATCGAGCAGGGAAATAGTGAACAAAAATACCCGTTAGTCTTCCTATCGGGTGATGTTTGTTGCTAACAACACCCGATTGAAGATCTACCATTTCCATTGAGTGATCCCTATCGGGTAGAGAAAAATCGATCGAGCTGAGAAATATTCATAAAATACCCGTTAGCCACCAATCGGGTGATATAATTGTTAACAGCTCCCGCTTAATAATCAACCGGGTTGCATCGACCAACATCTATCGGGTTGAACAATGCAATCGAGCAGGGAAATGCCGAACAAAATACCCGTTAGTAGCTCTATCGGGTGGATGTAATTGATAACAACACCCGAGTGAACATCTATCGGGTTGCACAGACGAGTCTCTATCGGGTTTTGGAAAATCAATGGAGCAGGAAAATATTGAAAAAATACCCGTTGGCTGCCTATCGGGTGATATAATTGTTAACAGCTCCCGCTTAGTAATCAATCGGGTTGTCCAATGATTCCCTATCGAGTAGGCAACATTTCTATCGGGTGTCAATTAGGTCCCGCCACAATTTGAACTTGGTCGAAGGGGCATTGGCTCCGGAGATGGATTCACAAATTTTTTCCCAGGTTCCGAGTGAGCGTTGAAGGGTTTTACAATTTGAACTTGGTCAAAGGGGCATTGGCTCTGGAGACGGATTCACAAATATTTTCCCAGGTTCCGAGTGACCGTTGAAAGGTTTTATGTGAGGATTTAGATGCGTACAATTCTCACACAAAAGCCTGCAACGGTGAATGAAGAGTTGGGAAAATATTTGTGGTTTAATGATAGCTCAGGTAGCCCGAATCCCTGTGAGGAGGTATAGGAAGCGAAGCCTGCAGTCACCATTTCTAAAGGATAACTGTTTTTGGGGAGTGGTGAGAATTTGAGAATAACAACTCTTTCCCTTCACCTCCCGTAAATATGGACGTTTGGAGGACATGTACTTGTTACCATGGGAGGGTTCACGCGAAGAAATATGGTAAAGTTGAGGGAATTGTGAAGGACATGATACTGGACCTGAAAATTAAAAACGCTGCAAAGTCCTTGTCACGCATGGGTTTATTATTATTCTATATGCAGAAATGGTGGCTGTTCATTTATTGTTGCTTTCATGTAAAATAATTATTGAAATAGTTATTTCCGGTGGTTCCCACAAATTTTGGCCCCCAAAACTTGAATTAGGTATACCTACGCTTTTTTTCTTTTTTATTTCAAATTATCTTTGATCATTGCCCAACCCACCCGCCCATTTACCCGCAGGGTGGCTGTCCACAAGCATAATCCAATTGACATGTTGTCGTCCTTCACCAGTTTTCGAGTTTTATATATATTATCAACAGATTTATGCTGAGCACCCCCACCTGAGAGAATTATGACTCCGTATTTTTTTTTTGTACTGATGAGTCCTCAGTATAGTCGAGAGTCAGTTAGACTTGGTTTTCATTGAATTTTTACCTCCCCTCCCAACGAGTATTTCTCTCTGGTGCGGGGGGTGCTCGACCTCGTTGAAATACCCGTTAGTAGCTCTATCGGGTGGATGTAATAGATAACAACACCCGATTGAACATCTATCCGGTTGCACATACGAGTCCCTATCGGGTTTTGGAAAACCAATCGAGCAGGAAAATATTCAAAAAATACCCGTTGGCTGCCTATCGGGTGATATAATTGTTAACAGCTCCCGCTTAGTAATCAATCGGGTTGTCCAATGATTCCCTATCGAGTAGGCAACAAGTCTATCGGGTATTAATTAGTTCCAGCCACAATTTGAACTTGGTCGAAGGGGCATTGGCTCTGAAGACGGATTCACAAATATTTTCCGAGGTTCCGAGTGAGCGTTGAAGGGTTTTACATTTTGAACTTGGTCAAAGGGGCATTGGCTCTGGAGACGGTTTCACAAATATTTTCCCAGGTTCCGAGTGACCATTGAAAGGTTTTATGTGAGGATTTAGATGCGTACAATTCTCACACAAAAGCCTGCAACGGTGAATGAAGAGTTGGGAAAATATTTGTGGTTTAATGATAGCTCAGGTAGCCCGAATCCCTGTGAGGAGGTATAGGAAGCGAAGCCTGCAGTCACCATTTCTAAAGGATAACTGTTTTTGGGGAGTGGTGAGAATACGAGAATAACAACTGTTTCCCTTCACCTCCCGTAAATAAGGACGTTTGGAGGACATGTACTTGTTACCATGGGAGGGTTCACGCGAAGAAATATGGTAAAGTTGAGGGAATTGTGAAGGACAGATACTGGACGTGAAAATTAAAAACGGAAACAACAAAATGAATATGTAATGGATGTTGCCTCTCATTAGGCGAATTTTAGGATATATTTTCCGAAAAATTTTCCAGGATTAAATGATGTCTATCGGGTTGTAATGAGAAATCGCTATCGGGCCCATGAAAGCCAATCGAGCAGGGAGATATTCAAAAGATATCCGTTAGCATCGTAACGGTTCATCTCATAGCTCCCGATACATAATCAACCGGGTTGCATCGACCAACGTCTATCGGGTTGAACAATGCAATCGAGCAGGGAAATGCCGAACAAAATACCCGTTAGTAGCTCTATCGGGTGGATGTAATTGATAACAACACCCGATTGAACATCTATCGGGTTGAACAGACGAGTCCCTATCGGGTTTTGGAAAACCAATCGAGCAGGAAAAAATTCGAAAAAATCCCCGTTGGCTGCCTATCGGGTGATATAATTGTTAACAGCTCCCGCTTAGTAAACAATCGGGTTGTCCAATGATTCCCTATCGAGTAGGCAACATTTCTATCGGGTATTAATTAGTTCCCGCCACAATTTGAACTTGGTCGAAGGGGCATTGGCTCTGAAGACGGATTCACAAATATTTTCCCAGTTTCCGAGTGACCGTTGAAGGGTTTCATGTGAGGATTTTTAATGATATGTTTAATAGGTAATATGTCGTAACGTATAAGTGATCAGGAATTTGAGTAACAGCAAGGAATTTGAATTTGAAGCGCATACTTTTCAATGCAAGTAAATTAGGTGTATATAAGTATACCACATAAAAACGTATTGTACACGCATGTATAAAACACGTTTGTAGGACATCCGATTGTTACCATGCAAAGGATATGGAGAAATACTGAACTTGGCAGAATCGTCATGGTTCGGATTCAGCAGAAATAACTGAAAATTGGGAACAACAATTAAACAGTATTTTGGAAAACGGTTGTTGAGCGCATGATGACCTATAATAATAATAATATATTCGTGGGCGAGAAGTAATTTGGCATGAGCCAAATTGAGTAGTTTGGCGGGTCATTTTCACCCGAGCTATACTCATTGTGTGACCATCTCTGTGAATGAAGTGTAATATAATATTATATTGTATTGCATACAGTTTTGATAAAAACGACAGCATTTACAAAGTGATGTGCGTCGCTTTTGCAACTTTTCATGTGTCATTCAATGCCGGAAGGAATCTGAGGGCAGTAAGTACCTATACGTCATTTATTTCTAAGTCCATTACATGTTGTAAGTTGTTATGTTGAGCATGTACATGCTTAAATTATCAATTAAATTGAATTATCAATGGAAAGAGTCGTTAATGACTCGGGGTATTTGCGATGGGGATTTTTTAATGTTTTTTCCCAGTAGGCACAGGTACCTATATACTAATGGTAGGCACGTAGGAGTTTCTGGCAGAAATGTTAGAAAAACCGTACACTTGTTAGCAAGTGAGTGAAAACCCGATACGAATTGAAAAAAAAAAAACCACAGTCATTCAGCGTGGCTATAAGAGCGAATTTTCGAAGAAATAAGTGATTTTATGTAAAATGTGATGTTTGGGATATCCCATTCAAATATGGGCAATCTTAAACTTATTGGGTAATTATAGGTATTCCAGTATGACGCTATTCGGTTAATTCGGTATGCATGAAATATGGGCATACGTTACAAATTTTTTGTTCCATTTTTTGCCGAGTAACACCTCGTTTTATAGATTTTCCAACCCTGAACACGATGGTAAAGTCAGAATTGCGATATCCCATTCCGTTATCAGATTAGAGCAAACGAACCAGGAAGAACATCTCAAGAAATAACCACGTTCCTTCATCTTCAAAGTGCTCCAGTTTGAGAAAGGAATGAGATATCGCAATTCTGATTTCACCATCGTGTTCAGCTTACAAAAACCTTTAAAATGAGGTGTCACTTGTCAGACTGCTTCATTTTGGGAATTTATGGGTAATTTTTCTCCCCTAAAACTCCCCAAAATTCCCCCTTAGAGTGACCCGATTCTGCCCATCTACGAACTTAGCCTGTCGATTGCCAAGACAGATTTTTCGTGCAAATTTGAACTTTTTATCTCAATTCTTTCGAGAGTTATCGTCTGGAATGACACATACATATATATATTAACCCAGTGAGTCTTTAACCAAGAACATGTCTTTCGGCAGTGAATTCAGGATGGTCTGAAACGGATTTTGGTATAAAAATCTTTCGGAAATTCGAGTTTTAAACATTTTGGACCGAGAACAATAGCTTCCTTTTCTTCGAAAATTCCCTAAAAGCCGTTACGAGTTTCAAACTACCCGTTAGGAAGTTGTGAAAAACCCGATAGGCGTAACAGAAACTCGATGGGAATCGGAAAACCGTTTGAAATCGGGAAACCCGACACGATTGAAAGAAAAACCCGATTGGGAGGTAAAAAGACGTTACGACATTCGTAAACCCGATAGGAGTTGAAAAAGACGTTACGGCATTCGGGAACCCGATGGGAGACAGAAAACACCCGATAGGAATCTGAATTTGGATACCCGATGGAAATCTCAACACCCGATAGGGGATTTGAAAAAGTCGCTAGAAACATTCAGACACCCGATAGAAGGTAAAAAACACCCGATAGGAGCCAACGCCTGCCTGCTTGGAGCAGGGAAACCCGTTACCAGGTGGGTCATGGTGGGGAGACCTCTATATAACCCCAACGTCCCCTTATGGCGACAACCACTTCTCCCCGATCAGTCGCGTCCTCACGTTCACGTGTTCTACTTACTTCCCTGTGCTTATTCTTTATTCAGTCTGTGTGTTGCGGTCGTGTTTCAAATCAGTTGTGTTTCAAATCAGCTGTGTTTCAAATTAGTTGTGTTTCTAGTTTGTTGTGCTTCAATTATTAACGTTCACCCGTCACCAAACAACATTCGGTCCCTGGTACGTTGTACTACGCAATTCGTTTTAATTGCAATGGCGGACCAACGCTTGACTGATGTTCTACAGTCTTGGAAATTGGATGCAAGAATCGTTACTGCATTTGAAGGTTAGCAAAAATTTGTTTTACTATTTTTCTATAATATTCCGATTTCATGATAATCACATATACCCTATAACTTCCAAATCCAAACTGACATTTCAGTTTGAATTTCATTTAGTGTTGTTGAGCATTACTTATCATTTCCTTTTGCCAACGTATTTACCAATGCTAATTTTTTTTGTATAAAATTCCGATTTCAAGATGTACACGTAGCTATGACTTACGCACCCAAACTGACAAATTGAATTTGAATTTTTTTTTCTTGAGTATATTTCCTTTTGCCAACGTATTTACCAAATGAAAGTTTTTGTAGTATAACAGTCCGCTTTCAATATAATTAATCACATCACTTCCAAATCCAAACTGACATTTCAATTTGAATTTCATTTTGTGTTGTTGAGCATTACTTATCATTTCCTTTTGCCAACGTATTTACCAATGCTAATTTTTGATGTATAATATTCCGATTTCAAGATGTACACGTAGCTATGACTTACGCACCCAAACTGACAATTTGAATTTGAATTTTTTTTCTTGAGTATATTTCCTTTTGCCAACGTATTTACCAAATGAAAGTTTTTGTAGTATAACAGTCTGCTTTCAATATAATTAATCACATCACTTCCAAATCCAAACTGACATTTCAATTTGAATTTCATTTTGTGTTGTTGAGCATTACTTATCATTTCCTTTTGCCAACGTATTTACCAATGCTAATTTTTGTTGTATAAAATTCCGATTTCAAGATGTACACGTAGCTATGACTTACGCAGCCAAACTGACAAATTGAATTTGAATTTTTTTTTCTTGAGTATATTTCCTTTTGCCAACGTATTTACCAAATGAAAGTTTTTGTAGTATAACAGTCTGCTTTCAATATAATTAATCACATCACTTCCAAATCCAAACTGACATTTCAATTTGAATTTCATTTTGTGTTGTTGAGCATTACTTATCATTTCCTTTTGCCAACGTATTTACCAATGCTAATTTTTGTTGTATAAAATTCCGATTTCAAGATGTACACGTAGCTATGACTTACGCAGCCAAACTGACAATTTGAATTTGAATTTTTTTTCTTGAGTATATTTCCTTTTGCCAACGTATTTACCAAATGAAAGTTTTTGTAGTATAACAGTCTGCTTTCAATATAATTAATCACATCACTTCCAAATCCAAACTGACATTTCAATTTGAATTTCATTTTGTGTTGTTGAGCATTACTTATCATTTCCTTTTGCCAACGTATTTACCAATGCTAATTTTTGTTGTATAATATTCCGATTTCAAGATGTACACGTAGCTATGACTTACGCACCCAAACTGACAATTTGAATTTGAATTTTTTTTCTTGAGTATATTTCCTTTTGCCAACGTATTTACCAAATGAAAGTTTTTGTAGTATAACAGTCTGCTTTCAGTATAATTAATCACATCACTTCCAAATCCAAACTGACATTTCAATTTGAATTTCATTTTGTGTTGTTGAGCATTACTTATCATTTCCTTTTGCCAACGTATTTACCAATGCTAATTTTTGTTGTATAATATTCCGATTTCATGATCTTGGTTTGAGTTGCATTGTTACGGTATCGGGAAATTGCTAAGTGTGTTAGTGCCCGTTAGTAATTCAATCGGGTATTATTAGACGTGAAATACTTGCACCAACTTGTTTCCGTTGTCCCTTCTATACATAACGGGTGTTTGAGGGTATGGGTACCCGTTAGTAATCCAATCGGGTAGTGTTGTACTTTAAAATATTTTCAACAAACTGTTTTGCCTTGCCGCTTGTAGTTGTATCGGGTGTTCACTTCGTTCCAAACGGGTTCATCCGGACTTTGCTAAATATTCGTAAACATTCGTAACGGGTGTTTGTGGTTGTGAGTACCCGTTAGTAATCCAATCGGGTATTGTTGTACTTTAAAATATTTTCAACAAACTGTTTTGCCTTGCCGCTTGTAGTTGTATCGGGTGTTCACTTCGTTCCAAACGGGTTCATCCGGACTTTGCCAAATATTCGTAAACATTCGTAACGGGTGTTTGTGGTTGTGAGTACCCGTTAGTAATCCAATCGGGTATTGTTGTACTTTAAAATATTTTCAACAAACTGTTTTGCCTTGCCGCTTGTAGTTGTATCGGGTGTTCACTTCGTTCCAAACGGGTTCATCCGGACTTTGCTAAATATTCGTAAACATTCGTAACGGGTGTTTGTGGTTGTGAGTACCCGTTAGTAATCCAATCGGGTATTGTTGTACTTTAAAATATTTTCAACAAACTGTTTTGCCTTGCCGCTTGTAGTTGTATCGGGTGTTCACTTCGTTCCAAACGGGTTCATCCGGACTTTGCCAAATATTCGTAAACATTCGTAACGGGTGTTTGTGGTTGTGAGTACCCGTTAGTAATCCAATCGGGTATTGTTGTACTTTAAAATATTTTCAACAAACTGTTTTGCCTTGCCGCTTGTAGTTGTATCGGGTGTTCACTTCGTTCCAAACGGGTTCATCCGGACTTTGCTAAATATTCGTAAACATTCGTAACGGGTGTTTGTGGTTGTGAGTACCCGTTAGTAATCCAATCGGGTATTGTTGTACTTTAAAATATTTTCAACAAACTGTTTTGCCTTGCCGCTTGTAGTCATATCGGGTGTTCACTTGGTCTCATGGCTGACTTTTTTTTCCCCTGCACAGATGCCAGATTCGAAACTGACGAATTACGCAACCTAGAACCAGGCAATATCCTCTGGGAAGCAGTAGCACCAGGACTGTGGACTCCGAGGGACAAGATGCGATACACAGCAGGGTGGAAGACGAATTTCGGTCCACTCTCCTCTCCCAGTCGTTCTTCGACATCTCTTGCTAGACCCCTATCAAGTGACGACTCCACGCGAACACTTCCTACCCAGGTGAGTGTTGCCAATTACAATTACAGACGACAGGCAGACAGAAACAGTGTTCATGTTTGACAATAACTTCCTGCATATAATATGTATTGTTACGAGGTGAACGGTGTTGTTGTTGCAGTTTTACTCCTCGACGCCTCGCCTTAGAGACTCGTTGCCGAGTGAACTACAGCTCAGCGAGGAATCGTCTGACGATGACGACGAATCCGCCGCCACAACCGACGACGACCCCCCAATTCGCCAGTTACAAGGGAGTCGATAAGACTGCTTTCATCAGCACTTCAGATGAGGTAATGTGCATCACACCATCCGTGGGTGAAATAGTATCACGCACTCATAGTCAAACCTAGGGTTTTTATATTAAATTTACATCTCTTCCTCTCTCCCCAACAGATCACAGCAATACTACAACAGTCAGAGAAGGGGCGGAGGTGCATGGAGCTAGCAAGGCCCGAGAATACCAAGGCAGTCAGCCCATCCGACAGGAAGGCGGTAGCGGATGTTGTCATAAACCACCTTCACCGACAAGCCACCCCCGCGGGTGCGAACGTCATCCCCCATTTCTCTTACAAAGAATTGAAGTGAGTGACACCTTGAAATTTGTGATTACGCATTGTTTGTTAGTATACATGTTGGGTACTCTTATCTTAACATTCCTCTGCATAAAGACATAATAATCACGTCTTTGAATTGTTGTGTACGTTTCAGTTTCATAGCTGCTCAGTTGGCGAGATATTTCCGGGATCCCCCCTCGCTGTGGTTTACTTTATCAGCATCGACACGGGGGGGCTCGTCACACAGCAGTGACAGCACGCCGACGAAAAAACCAAGGAAGTACCCCTACGGGCACTTGTGGAGCAAAGTAAACAACCTCAAGGACTCCTGGAGGAAGGCCAATAAAGAAAAGTACGATAAAATAAAGGAGGCCAAGAAGGCAAGTGAAGCAAGGAAACGGAAGGGAGGCAAACAGAAGAGGGCCTACACGAAGAAGCCGAAGCAGCCAACCACCTCCCCTCCGCCCGTACGGAAAACTCTGACAGGTGAGTCTACTCTCTATTCATCTCTTTTCCTCCTACCACCCTCCTTGTCTGCCGTTTCTGTGTTATTTATTGTGAGGAGTCGTAACCGTTGATGTTATTTTCCTAGAGTGGAAAGAGGAACTCGAAAAACATCACTCCATCCAAACCATCAGGGGAGGTGATTGGTTGGACCGAGCGTCGATCCCCGAAGAGATACAAGAGGCGTTACGGAGGACAGCGAAGCTGCGGCACGACTACCTATGCTGTGAAGACAACAGCCTCTCCGACTACTTCGACTACTTCCCGTTCTTCAAGTCGTCCGCCCACGCAGCGAAAGTGGTGAGTTCATAATTTGAACGTATTTCATGTGCTCTGTTTATATACTTGTGCCTGCTGTTGTTTAAAGCGAGGAATATTTTTTAGTAATCGCTAATGATAGTTGTTGTTTTCTGTTACAGATAGAATCTGATTTCAAGGAGCTCTATACCATCCCGGAGGGGAGGCTGTATGAAAAGCTGAGAGAACTCCACCCGGCCATAGTCCAAGAGGCTAGCAGGTCTTCCAGAAGCGTGGAAGGGTGGGACACGATCGTCGAGTCGTTACTGTCGTACTACGAAAAAAATACCGGTGAGAAATAATTGTGATTAGCCTACTCTGTGTTCAAATTGACTAGGAATCGTTTTTTCAACTTTAATATTTTGTTGTTATACCAGGGATTCTTCTTCTTCACGCTTTGTAAACAAATGATTTGTTGAAATTGCTTTATTTGACCATGAGGTGGTTGTAATGACTGAATCGTACTGTACGAACGTGTTGCTAATGTGCTCCGTGATATTTCAGAGGAGGACAAGAGAACGACTGCAGCTCTCGTCGCCCTCCCGTTCGCTATGGGGACTCACCGGTTGAAGAAGAGGGCAGGACTTAGAGCTCCGGTTCAGATCTCGAAGAAGGAGTCGGCAGATCACTTCGTCAAATTCCTGGACTCAGAGTCTGAGGTGGACAACCTCCACGCCAAACGCCTGGAGGAAGCGGAACACGGAAAATTGCAACCGTATGTCATAGCAATAGGAAAATTAGGTTCCGTCAGCCATTGTCTAGTCAAATACTTAGATTTTAGCCTTAGAACTGACACCATACTCCAGGCAGTCGATCTTTGTTTTAAATTAATAATCGTGCTGAACTGCGAGTACCCACCTCAGTGTACACACATCTGGCAAACTCTAGAATGGGTGTGCTATGATTTAAAGGTTTCTAAAAACTACCTCCACTCTGTCGTGACTATCGCTTCCACCTGTGCTCACTTCCTACGTTACCACGTTACACCCACCCCTGCTGCTCCTGCTGATGGTAGCTCCAGTGATGAAAAATCACTTGTACGAGTGTTGATACAAAAATACGACATTATAGAGGGTCAATGTGTATGCTTTGTTGAGAGTCTCAGAACAGGTGAATTGGTAACTTTCTTAAACTTAACTGGGGACAACATAATACAGTCTAACATTCTTGGTGATTCGGAACTGTTACTTTATGGTACTTGTACAAAAGCGTTTGCAGAACAACACGGATTGATTGCTTACAGTATAGATCCCACCACAACCGAAATACTTGGTGCCCTTCACATAACAGATAGTCCTGCTTCAGTATCATTACCTTTGCCGTCAACTCCGGGTGTTGAGTCACATTTGCCATCAACTTCAGGGGGTGTTGAGTCACATTTGCCATTCACTTCAAGTTCCAAATCACTTTTTGACCCATCTGAGGAGGTACATCTACCATCAGCAACAGCAGTTCCTCCTGAGGCAAGCCCTGCCCTTTCAGGTGTATCTGAACCACCTCCCCTTCTGTCTCCTACATGGCCAAGAACTCCCCTCAAGGAAGCTGGATTCTACAAAGAGAGTAGGACTCCGAAAAGATTGACCCCGTCTAAAACAACCCCGTCTAAAACAACCCCGTCTAAAACAACCCCGTCTAAAACAACCCCGTCTAAAACAACACCATGTAAAACCACCCCATCTAAACTAACCACTGCAACAGCCACTCCTGAGTCTGATACCAGCACTCTGCCCGTGTCCCCACCTCCACACTTCAGCAGCTCCCCTGCATCATCCAGCGATCCGGGCAGTACTCCCAAGTCCTTGCAGGATTTGGTCGAACGCCAGAAACTGGCGGTACGTGGCAGTAAGAGTAAAAAATAGCTAACATACCCATCACGTCCTCACCACTGATTGCTTTACAACGTGTCTACACTGAGGTGGTGCTAGTTAGTTACCATTTGTGCATCAACTGTTCCTTGATGACCATTCTGAATAATATGTAAATAACATTCTATAATAATATATATTCTAAATAAAATTTTTTTGAAGTCGACCATATTTCATTGGGTATAATATATACATCACTGTTCCAACATGAGTGGTACAGAACATTACAAATTTCACTACTGTCCCTTAACATTCAGAGAAGTTGAATTTCATTCATTTTAAAAACTGTCAAACCGCCGATATACTTTCCCAAATACGTTGTAGTTAAAGCTCTAGACTATACGTATTAGTGCGAAACAACCTGTGATTAAACATAAACATAGACAATTATATATATATATATATATATATATATATATATATATATATATATATATATATATATATATATGCATACGTTATCAAATATTGTTGCATATAACGAGTCCAATAAACTGTGATACTGTTAATGTACTTAGTTAAGAAACAAATTGCTATAAACAATCTGCGTACGAAAACAAATTATTTAGACTATACGTATCTATACGCTCTAGACTATACGTATTAGTGCGAAACAACCTGTAATTAAACATAAACATAGACAATTTTATATACCTATATATAATAATATGCATACGTTATCAAATATTGTTGCATATAACGAGTCCAATAAACTGTGATACTGTTAAACTGTTTATTTTGTTGTTGTACTTAGTTAAGAAACAAATTGCTATAAACAATCTGCGTACGAAAACAAATTATTTATTTCCGATTTTTATTGTGAATTTGAACTTTATGACTTATGAATAAATTGATGACCTAAACACTTGTGTTAACTCTCCTTTGCCCAAGCTGTGTTCACCTTTAGAAATAAGAATTACTTATTGCAACTATTTACATTTCTATACATTTATAACTTTCATTTCTTTGTTCAACTGTTTGTTCAACACTTTTGATTTCAATGAGTATTTCGATTTCAATTTCATGAGTATGTTTCACGCAGGTTCCTCACCAGGCTTCGAAATCCTCCTTCTCCCTACTCCTTAGGATTCCTCCTAATCCCAATCCATCGCTACCCTTTTGCATCTCCCTACGCTCTACTAATAATTACCTGATTGGTAGAGCCATTGGAGAATGCAAACGGTTAGGGTGGAAATGGGCTCATTAGGAATCCAATGGGGTAGTGAGAATTAGGCTCGATAGAATCCTATCGGGTTCTACGAGTGGACGCTCGATAGAATCCTAGCGGGTTCTACGAGTGGACGCTCGATAGAATCCTAGCGGGTTCTACGAGTGGACGCTCGATAGAATCCTAGCGGGTTCTACGAGTGGACGCTCGATAGAATCCTAGCGGGTTCTACGAGTGGACGCCCGGTAGAATACTATCGGGCGTCCACTCGTGGAACCCGCTAGGATTCTATCGGGCGTCCACTCGTAGAACCCGCTAGGATTCTATCGAGCGTCCACTCGTAGAACCCGCTAGGATTCTATCGGGCGTCCATTCGTAGAACCCGATAGATCCCAAGCGGGCGTTAGGTGGTAGACCCGATAGAACCCAAGCGGGTGTTAGGTGGTAGACCCGATAGAACCCAAGCGGGTGTTAGGTGGTAGACCCGATAGCAATCGAACGGGTGTTAGGTGGTAGACCCGATAGAACCCAAGCGGGTGTTAGGTGGTAGACCTGATTGCAATCAAACGGGTGTTAGGTGGTAGACCCGATTGCAATCAAACGGGTGTTAGGTGGTAGACCCGATTGCAATCAAACGGGTGTTAGGTGGTAGACCCGATTGCAATCAAACGGGTGTTAGGTGGTAGACCCGATTGCAATCAAACGGGTGTTAGGTGGTAGACCCGATTGCAATCAAACGGGTGTTAGGTGGTAGACCCGATTGCAATCAAACGGGTGTTAGGTGGTAGACCCGATCGCAATCAAACGGGTGTTAGGTGGTAGACCCGATTGCAATCAAACGGGTGTTAGGTGGTAGACCCGCTAGGAACAGCATGGACGTGCAAGGATTACCCGATTGTTTTCAATTTTTTGCCCGATTGGAAACCAAACGGGTGTTTCTTTACAGCACGTTCGGCTGCTATCGGGTATCCCAGCACGTACGTGCTGTGATTACCCGATAGGGTCTTATCAGTAGATTCCTATCGGGCATTTCCTGCACAAATTACCCGATAGGAGCTGCACTAAAAACCCGTTTGCAGGGATGATCTTGTGGGTACCCGATAGAATTTTTTCTTAACGGGTTTGTTTTTCATTCCTATCGGGTACCCCTAATCCCTATCGGGTTTTTTTCAAAGTTTTCACCGGCCTGCGAGCACCACGAGGTGGTAAAACAATGCGTTTTTTCTCTCGGTGTGTATTTTGAACATCAAAATCACTTTTTTATCCTAAGTTGATATCGCAACAATCTAGCAAATTCTTTGAAAGACGCTTGGAGTAACTTTGAAAGACGCTGGCGATGGCGAGGACCGACGACACATGACGCGTAAAAAAAAAAAAAAAAAAACACAGTCATGCAGCATGGCTATAAGAGCGAATTTTCGAAGAAATAACCACGTTCCTTAATCTTCAAAATGCTCCAGTTTGAGAACGGAATGAGATATCGCAATTCTGATTTCACCATCGTGTTCAGCGTACAAAAACCTTTAAAATGAGGGGTCACTTGTTAGAAAATAACATTTTGGGGATTTTTGGGTAATTTTTGCGCACTTTAAATGCTCTAATTTGAGAACGGATCAAGATATCTAAAATCCGATTCCACCATCGTGTTCAGCGTGCAAAAACCTTTAAAATGAGGGGTCACTTGTTGGAAAATAACATTTTGGGGATTTTTGGGTAATTTTTGCGCACTTTAAATGCGCCAAAACCCTCCTTAGAGTAGGCCAATTTCGCCCATCTTCGAACTTAGCCTTTCGATTGCCAAGATAGATTTTTTGTGCAAATGTGAGCTGTTTATCTCAATTCTATCGAGAGTTATCGTCTGGAGTGACACATATATATATAAATATATATATACATATAAAAAAGTGTTAAATTTCAGGAATCGTTTTAGAATGGTCTGAAACGGATTTCTATGAAGACAATTTCCAAAAATTTATATTATTTAAATTTCGAAGCCATTGCAATAGCTTCATTTTCTTTGAAAATTCGCTAAAAACGACAAAACGCGGCAAAAAGCTGTGCACTGTTACCCCTGAGTAAGGTTAAAGACGATTCCTAAAGTTTGTGCCCTGGGAGATAACGCGCCTTATGTATAAGGCCGAATAAGTCGAACTTAAGGAAATAAGTTTGAACTTGGGCGACGCGCATGCGCAGTTGAGATAAATCCGAACACATCTTCCGGACTTTAGGTCTTTAGGAACTCTCTATTTTGTATAGAATACCCTTCTGTTACAGATCACAGATCTCTGTATAGATAACCCGTCTGTATAATATGTACTAGTCTATACATGTTATGTGAATCGCAGACAGCGTTGGCCAATAGAATTGCAGAACCATTTGGGACCATGCCAATGCGCACCATGCCAATTAGACAATTCGAAATGAATTCCAATTCAAATTAATGAATTCCAATTCGAAATGGATTGAATAAATTGATTGATTGATGGAATCGAGCGCTTCCCTGGTGACGAGCGCAATGCCAATTAGGCAATTCGAAAAAAATTCCAATTCAAATTAAAGTCCAATTCAGTATACCAATATTTACAATTCTAAGTGAATTCCAGTTGCAATTGAAATAGTGGTCCAATTGCAATTTCAATATTTTATTAACACAACTTTGCCAATTTTGGCGAATGTGGAGTGTATGTTTATAGGATTAGTGTGTCGGGAATTTAGATGGGGATGTTAGGTACAGTGGTGAGCAGTGGCCAATTGCAATTGAAAACAACAGACACACAAACAAGCCTATGATTCCCCAATTGCAAACAATAAAGTAATCCAATAATTTACAAACTATTCCAATTTCAATTGAAAATTTTGATTGATTGATTGATCAATTGATTGAATAAATTGATTGACTGAATCCAGCGCGTCCCTGGTGACGAGAGTATACAATTTCATTCACCCTGCTGTCGAAAATGCCTGTCGGTGCAAACTTCGGGGCCTTACCCAGTGTCCTACGTGGATCCACCGCGCGCGTCGGAGCGTTCGGGCGTTGGCGCGTTGAAGACGCAGACCAATGAAAACCATGGAAATAGTCACGTGATTCGGACGGCGCGTTGTCGCCACAGCGTTGAACGCTTCGGTTTGATTTCCAAACTAGTTTGATTTTTACCGTCACCGCCTCGCGTCAAACGCCGCGTTTGATTTGTTTATCTCGTTTGCTGTGTAGAAGACCGTGTTTTTTGTGTATTTTGTGTGATGGAAATCCAAAAGCGGCCGTGTCTTTGGAATAACCGGTACACCGGTGTCCGGTTGGAGCACCGGAACACCGAAGAGCACAAGTTCTTCCGAACTTATTCTTTGGTGGGCAATTTCTCTAATTAAAATGTCTCCCAAATTCGGCTTTTTTTAGTATTTTTAATTATTTTGTATATTGATCTCCATTATGTATTTATGATATATTGCCAATAAATGAAAAAATAAATAAATAACACTATAAAAACCGTGATTTGGTGCAAACTGCTTGGGACGAAGTGTCGCAACAATCTAGGATGGCAAGCAAGTACCCCCCCTATGTACCTACGTAGGACACCTTTTTATTCGCCGCGCGGCATGACGACGCGATTTGTGTGAACGCCCGAAAGCTCAGACGCGTTGACGCGCGCGGCAGATCCACGTAGGACACGGCCTTAGGCAATGTCCTAATTGGCAAGCATCGCGCGATGGGGCGTTCAGCGATGGTCGCTGCATCGTACGACGAAAATATCAAACTTAATAAAGTAGTAGAGGTGTCCTCTTTGAGCCTCAGATGCGCTCGCGCGATGGGTGGGGTCGGTCGCACTTGTTTGATCTGAAATCGCATCGCCTACATCGCCCCATCGCGTAAGCAACAAACCTATCGTTTTGGAGGGGAGTGTCCTATTCAGTTCCAGTCAGCGCGACCGCGAAACGCCTCATCGCCTCAAAACAAACCAGTTTGTTTTTCGACGCGCGATCAACAGTATTTGTGCAGTAATGACATTCGAAGAACATTTAATTAACGAAATTCGTGTGAACCCAATCTTCGACGCTTATTGGTACCTTGAATCTGGTGACTGTGTGGCTGCAGATATAGTCAAAAATGTTGTAACCAGGCTTGCCAGACGTACTTTTTAGCGGATTTAAAAGAAAATGAAGCTATTGCAATGGGTCCAACATTTTCGGAACGTGAATTTTTGAAATTTTTTATAGGCAACTCTGTTTCAGAGCATCCTGATTTATCCCTAGATTTTAACAAAATGGACATGTATTATATATTTAAATTTGTTTATGTGTCACCCCAGACGATATCTGTCCTGGAGTACATGATAAAAATTTCAAAATTTTCGTACTTCCAAACAAAAGGATGAGTCCGAAGATGAGCAATTTAAAAAAATTCTAAGGAGGGACAAAATCGATAAAAATTGCTAAAGTCGCGAGCAGTTGATATAAAATCACTGGACGTGGTATAGAATGGTGAGTAAGACAGAAAAAAAAATTCAGTTGTTTTTTCATACAGAACAGAGGTCCATTTCGGATTTTTGGGGGTCAAAAACTGGTATTAAGGGCTAAAATCAATATTAATTCGTGTGGAACGGTGATTCACGACGGAGGGAATATTTCGATGATAAAAACATTTTCTTGAAAAAGAATGGGTCAAATTTGACTTTGTAACGGTCAAAAATGGGTAAAAATGGCTAAAAATCACGAATAAAATTATATAATTCTACGAAAAGTGGTATCATTTCTCGCTATATCATTTTTTTACACAATAGCACGAATATTTTTTGAAAATTCGCTCTTATACATGACTGGATTTTTTTTTTTTTCAAAGTTTTGTACTTTATTTTTGGTTACTGTACTTCACTGTGACAACTTCTATGCTGAGAATGAGAATATTCTTTAAAAAGCATCGGAAAATGAACAAAAACTCAGCATCTACGCATATGAAGGCATTTCCAGCAATGAGAACGGAACTGAGGTGGTCGCGCTATGGCGTGTTTTTCATCGCGCTATCGTCTGGTCGCACTAAATAGGCGATCGACGGGCACATGAATTAGGACAGGCATTTAGATCGCGCGATCAACGAATGATCGTGCGATCATCGCTGATCGCCCGATCGCGCGATGCCTGCCCAATTAGGACATAGCCTTACTGTGGACGAACGGCTGGACGTACGATGCTCCGGGTGGTCTTAAACAACTCGCAAGTTCAAGAACTATTTAAAACCGTGAAAAAATTCACGTAAAACAAAGGTATAGGCGTTCTGGAAATGTCAACCCCTATTTTGAACCCCTTAGAGATGACTCACAGTAACGTCGAGCTTCGAGGACCAACTAGACCCCGAACGGGACCCATAACCCGAATTTCATCAATTTTGTTTCATGGTAACTAAGCAAAGTGGCCCGTACGGCGTACGGCGGACAGACAGAAATATTTTTATTGCAGTTTTGGATTCTACATACCTTGAAACGTAAACCATCAAATTTTGAGGGGGGGTTAGAATTTTTTTGTTCATGCTCGATTCCAATGGTTCATTATTGAAAATAATAAACCAAAACTTATATTTGAATCTAGAGATAAGGCAGCTCCTGTCTTACGAATAAATCGCATTTCATTTTTTAAATATAGTGTCAATAACTGGCTCCTTTCCCTGTCAGTAACTGGTTTCTGCATGTCGATAACTGAAGAAAAACAAGCCATTGTAATTTGGCTGAAAATTTTGAAAAACAGGCTCGTTTCACAAATTTTGATAGCACAATTTACTCTACAGACCTCGGCCAATATAAAAAAATTTTGAAAGAGGAAGATCGGCTCATAAATATAAAAGCAATTAGAGAAATGCCTGAAATAATACACAAGTACCAATAAATAATTCATTGTAAAATCGTAAAATATATTTTTCTTGGAGGAGGAATGTTCCGTGCTCAGCTCAACGTTTCGGCGCGAAATCGGGCCGAAGTAATAATATAGCATATTACTTTCAAATCGAGGAAAGCTTGGTTTTAATGGGAAAATGCTGGCACCGGACAAAATCACCTGCTACACCAAGACAAAAACTCCTCACGTCGAAAGCACAGAAATAGACGAAATTTTATATGCCGTGTCAACGAACTTTCAACACAAAACTCGTGAAAATTTGAAAAAAAACTCTGTCTAGATAACCTGCGTGTGTTCCTTACAGACAACCCTTGTGCCAGTACAGTTCGATCCTACAAATTGGAACATATCCGCACTCATCAAGTACCCTCAACTTCGTAATTAAGACAAATAATTATATAACCTACGACAAACACAAATAACAATTTAGTAGGTTACCTTTAGTAGTGGTCGATCCGGGGATGAAGGCGGTAGAAGCCAATTCGCAGTATAAAAACACTAAATCAGCGCTAAATTGACAAGGGCCAACCGATGCACTCCCGCGAGGTTATCGGCGGATCATACTGAGGCGATTCGAGTAGAGAAAATACAGGTAACATTTATCCAAGAATTATTGTATTATACTATGATGAATTTTCAAGGTACACCACATAATGGACCCTACCACCGTCACCAAAGCCCAGAGGCAAACTGATCAGTGCAAGAAAGGAGAAGGTGGGTGGGGAGTTACCTGGGTAGGTAGATGCCCCTCTTGATATTTTTCCTTTTTTCATTTTACCTGACTACTCATTGTCTTATTCTTATTTTGTTCTTCTTCTTCAAAAAAAAAAGGAACCGTTGACAAGTTGACAGGAGTTGGCAATCTACCTGGAATTGTGTGAGCCACCGGAGCCTCAGTTCCCCTGGTTTGGGTCAGTACTTGGAACCATGAACAAGTGGGTTTCTCCTCCACACCTCCACTTCCTACCATTTGCTCTTGGAAGAAGCTGGTACCTAGGAAGGTCTAGACGCAAGTTAATGCTCATCCTCAAGGGTCTGAAACCCATTTGCATCAAGGCAATAAAATAATATTCATCCATTGAGTACATATTTCAATACCGAATTTTTATGAGACTTGAACTCTGAACAGGTGAACACGATCTGAAAATCGCAAAATGCTGCCATCAGATTCGTTTTAGCGAATTTTCGAAGAAAAAGATGCTATTGTTCTCGGTCCAAAATTTTTAAAACTCGAATTTCCGAAAGATTTTTATACCAAAATCCGTTTCAGACCATCCTGAATTCACTGCCGAAAGACACCAAAAATTATATGTATATATATATATTTATATATATTTTTTTTTATATATTTATATATGTATGTGTCCTGGCCGTCCGTAACGTCCGATTCTTTTTAGCGAATTTTCGAAGAAAAGGAAGCTATTGTTCTCGGTCCAAAATTTTTAAAACTCGAATTTCCGAAAGATTTTTATACCAAAATCCGTTTCAGACCATCCTGAATTCCCTGCCGAAAGACACCAAAAATTATATGTATATATATATATATATATATATATATATATATATATATATATATATATATATATATATATATATATATATATATATATTTATATTTATATATTTATATATTTATATATTTATATATTTATATATTTATATATATATTTATATATTTATATATATATTTATATATTTATATATGTATGTGTCATTCCAGACAATAACTCTCGAAAGAATTGAGATAAAAAGTTCAAATTTGCACGACAAATCTGTCTTGGCAATCGACAGGCTAAGTTCGAAGATGGGCAGAATCGGGTCACCCTAAGGGGGAGTTTTGGGGAGTTTTAGGGGGGGAAAATTACCCATAAATTCCCAAAATGAAAAAGTCTGACAAGTGACACCTCATTTTAAAGGTTTTTGTACGCTGAACACGATGGTGAAATCAGAATTGCGATATCTCATTCCATTCTCAAACTGGAGCACTTTGAAGATGAAGGAACGTGGTTATTTCTTGAGATGTTCTTCCTGGTTCGTCTGCTCTAATCTGATAACGGAATGGGATATCGCAATTCTGACTTCACCATCGTGTTCAGCGTTGGAAAATCTACAAACCGAGGTGTTACTCGGCAAAAAATGGAACAAAAAATTTGTTACGTAGGTACCCAATACCTACTCTTCTGGTATTCAAAACATTTTTGATTTCCCCCTCCCACTCCTTCCACCCCAAATTTTACTTTGCGTAAAACTACTCCTGTTTTAATTTTGTATGGTATCAAGTTGGGAAAACATTGGCCGAAAATTAATTTTCAGAAAATTTTAGGCGGAGGAGGAAGATGCCGAAAACTTCGAAAATTCGCTCTTATAGCCATGCTGCATGACTGTGGTTTTTTCAATTATTTTAGCGAATTTTCGAAGAAAAGGAAGCTATTGTTCTCGGTCCAAAATTTATATGTATATATATATATATATATATATATATATATATATATATATATATATATATATATATATATATATATATATATATATATATATATATATATATAATGTATGTGTCATTCCAGACGATAACTCTCGAAAGAATTGAGATAAAAAGTTCAAATTTGCACGAAAAATCTGTCTTGGCAATCGACAGGTTAAGTTCGAAGATGGGCAGAATCGGGTCACTCTAAGGGGGAGTTTTGGGGAATTTTAGGGGGGGGGAATTACCCATAAATTCCCAAAATGAAAAAGTCTGACAAGTGACACCTCATTTTAAAGGTTTTTGTACGCTGAACACGATGGTGAAATCAGAATTGCGATATCTCATTCCATTCTCAAACTGGAGCACTTTGAAGATGAAGGAACGTGGTTATTTCTTGAGATGTTCTTCCTCGTTCGTCTGCTCTAATCTGATAACGGAATGGGATATCGCAATTCTGACTTCACCATCGTGTTCAGCGTTGGAAAATCTACAAACCGAGGTGTTACTTGGCAAAAAATGGAACAAAAAATTTGTTAGGTACGTATCCAATACCTACTCTTCTGGTATTCATAACATTTTTGATTTCCCCCTCCCCCTCCTTCCACCCCAAATTTTACTTTGCGTAAAACTACTCCTGTTTTAATTTTGTATGGTATCAAGTTGGGAAAACATTGGCCGAAAATTAATTTTCAGAAAATTTTAGGCGGAGGAGGAAGATGCCGAAAACTTCGAAAATTCGCTCTTATAGCCATGCTGCATGGCTGTGGTTTTTTTTAGTCTCCTCTTGGCGCACATCACGCCATTTCATGATAACATAAAAATTCCGAAGTTCATTGATTTTAAAAAAATTCTGCCTATTCGATTAGGCAGTATAGCTTCCTCACTTGAATCACATGAACGTATATAGATTAGTTGGGCAGGTTCATTTTGATACGGGACCATCTGCGATCCAACCAGCGTGTACCCTCAAAATTTCAGCTCTACGAATTTTTTGCGTAGGTACCTAGTTAGAAGCGTTACAAGGAAGTGGTCAACATTTCATGTTCGCGCATGCGCAGACGAAACTTACAGTGCGATTCCAATGAAATTCATAAGTATTATCAAAGTATTATTCCTGAACGACCCTCCAAGTTTGAACTCATTTCAACGTTATTTAAGATGGTTTTTGGCGTTTATGGTATTTCACGTTTGCGCATGCGCATACAAAAGTTACTGAACGATTTCAATGATTTTGATGTGGGACCGTCTGCAATCCAACCCGCGTGTACCGTCAAACTTTCAGCTCTCTGACTATTTGTTGCATAGTTAGAAGCGTTACAAGGAAATGGTCAACATTTCATGTTCGCGCATGCGCAGACGAAAGTTACCCTACGATTCCAATGAAATTCATAATTTACTATCAAAGTATTGTTCCTGATCGACCCTCCAAGTTTGAACTCATTTCAACGATCCTTAAGGTAGTTATGGGCGTTTCAAGTATTTCACGTTTCCGCGTACGCAGACGTGACCCAATTCGCACTTAACCTTTAAATTTCAGCCCATTTAGACTATTATTTCGGGTATTTATGGGCGTTACAAGGAATTACCACAAACACACAGACAAACAGACACGGAACCAAAAATGTTCCTTGATGTCTGAAACGCAAAATGGTAGTGGAAATTTTCTTTTTGGAGGACATCCTTTTTTTCTTTACTCAGTCACGCACCCAAGGCCCTACCTTCCGGTAGTGAGGAAGCAAAATGGCACTGGCGGCAATGGTATTTAAAATATTAACATTTCAAACTCCCTCATATATTTTCGAAAATTTTATTTATGCAAACCGGGTAGATTCGCGCGACACTCAGACCGAACACTTCAGTTTCCCATCCATAAGAAGATGCTGTTTCGTCTGGGGATAGATGAAAGGAAAATATAAAAATACTACGCATTATCGATTATGCTCGTGCATTTAATTCATTGAACCATCCCTTAGTTAGTACATTTTAAGATCGATCAGTAAGTGAAAGCGTGATGAACTAGCTTGAATCATTATTGACTGGACGGTAAATGACTAATTGCTACAGAAAATGATGGCTTTGAGTCGTCCTAGGGATATAAATAGTGAAATGTTTTAGCTGCAAATCGCTCAAAATGCTTGCCCAAAATTCTTTTTTAAATCCCCTAGGTATGAACATCTCATGTCATCTATTTGAATTAACAATTTGTTGAAAATTAAAGAATGACCTTTTCGACAGGGTGAAGGTACAGTGTATCGCTATTTAAAAAAATTTATAAATTTAAATTTATTTCCCAAGTGTTCAACATAAATCAGGGAAGGCATTCAACTTACTGAGTGTTCGACTGTACCACTCTGTACCACTGTTCCACTGTATCACTGTACCAGATAACAAGGAATTTTTTTTAAACTCTCAAATATCAGGAATTATATACATAGGAATGCAAAATAAATGAAATTGGTTTCTTAAAATAATGTACCCAGTCTAGTTCGCAATCATTATGAGACTACTACACTGCTAAATATTAAGTTCAAGAAGCATTCATTCATTTCTCTCAGTACCTATTGAAAGTGAGTGACTGATTTTTGTATTATTTCATTGTTTTCCGTTTGCGTACTGTCAAATACCTACTTAGCAAGCGGACCAACAGTTCCTGATTTTGTATGGATTAATGAATAAATATACAATCAATCAATCAATCTCTCTCCCCCCCTCTCTCTCTCTCTGTATATTGGCTGGGAAAAAAGAGTCGAACGGTAACCCGCCCATAATTTAACATGCGAAATCCAAATGTGGCATTTTCGGACACGTACCTACTACGTACGTATGTGCAAAACCTGCCCATCGCGATTGAACTGGTTTTTTTAAATATATATAACTTTTTTTTTTCATATGGGGCTCCAATTTTTATTGCATATTTGGATTTCGGATTCTACGCGAAACTTCATGGAGAAATCACTCAGCACTAGATTTTTTTTTCCAGATATTAAATCATATAGATAGGTAGGTGTAAGCAGAACAAATTGTATGGAAGTACCTCCTAACTCTCAACATCCCACAATTTTTTCAATATTTTTAAGCGATTGTTGAAATTCTTCAAGCTTGATGACTATGTATATGATACTGGGTTGAAGGGATTAATTCGAAGTTCTGGTACAGTTGTTTTTGACAATATGTAAGTAAGCTATTATCAGAAACATGTTCAAAGCGTTGAACACTTTCAGCTTGTCACAAAGAATGAAGTGAGCCACAAGCATCTTTGACGAGTAACCTCGTTCTGAATTGCTCTTTGAATGTTTGTGTATCATCATTTATGATGATTAATGATTAGAGATTAAATTGTTGTTTGTCGAAGCTCGCCCTTCTACGAATCGCACTCCAGGGTCGTCAAATGATTGAAGAGTTGCGGTTCAGCCGGTTGATCTTCCATTCAATTTACATAGGAAACACACCGTAGCGAGGGAAGAGCAACGTGGGAGGGTGCTGTAGCCGAAAACCTCAACCGCAAGTCTAAAGGTAGCAGTACACTATCGCCGAATGTAGGCGAACCAAGACGAGTGCGATAGTGTACCCGGTGTGCTCGTGAACACTCGGGGTAGTTCGCATCGCCAACATTCGTGTTCGGGTGCGCTCGCTATTTTGGCGGTCTCCCGCCACGGATCAAAGGAGACGAATGGAGACGAAGGAGGGCGTTTGTTGGTCATTACTCATTTTGTTCAGTCTAGAGATAATGCGTCTCTCAGAAATCTGGTCAAACATCTGAATACCGTATGTATATTTTCTGCTACACAATACAATGCAGCAAAACTCAAGGGGTTATAGCTAGTTAACAAATATATTTGGGTTTACCTTGTTCTCCTTCTGTGTATTTCCTTAACCCACCATCTTCTACGTTTCCATGGCTTCGTAATTTTCGTCTTGGTGTATGTGTATACATAATTGAGGTAAGCATAACTATAAAACAGAAACACCGCGGCAACTTCGATGTCAGCGTCCATGTTGCACAAATTTTGGCGTGAACTACGCAGTACTGGGTTCGGCATGGTTTGGCCGAAGTTAGCCGATGGTGTACTTGGTTAATTCGGGAGGGTTCGTGTTGCACATTCGTCAACATTCGTGGTCAAAATCTGACCCGAACATTCGGCGAAACATTCGGGTGAATGTTCGGCAATAGTGTACTGCTAGCTTAACAGAAATTGCTTAGGGCGAACGCGAATTTCGAGAGGTTCCGACGTCATTTACAAAAGGCCTTGGCGGTTACAACTAAGGGCGCTTTTTTCCTAGTACTTACTTACCGTCAGTAAAGTACGTAGGTTGGTAGGTGACATAACGAGGTCGACAAACGTACGGATTTCCTTGATATATCGTTCATGTTGAGGGACTGCTAGAATGAGACCCCAAAATTATACCATTTCGCGGAAATCTCTGGAAGTTCTATGATCACATTATCTTCTTGCACGTTTCCCTCTGCAATTTGCATTTCACTCTGTTGGTTATGATGATAATTTGAACTGATAAAAGCTTGTAACATTCGTTTCGTCGCGGCCGACTAAAATGCCGAAATTATCGGAAAATTCTTTCATCTATCAAAATATACTGTTCCTACCTATTCCATCAAAATTCTGGAAATTTCAGGGAGAAAAATCTATTTGTATGATATATGTGCATTCTGACGTAGGTAATACTCTGTTAAATTCGGGGGCATGGAAAATAATTTGAAAACCCACCATGGTTTCTAGGATTGAAATGCTCTCGAAACTGTTGGATGAAATATTAATCTACAGGATGGCCTATCTTCCAAAATGGCTTATTGCTGACCCTTTCCCTACTTGTAAATCTGGATCATATAAGATTGGTAACACTCAAAAATTGATCAAGGATCAACATAAAATGATCTCCCTCTAACGCTAAATGATGAGCTCCCTAAAGCTGCCCCTAGACGGTCAGTCTGATTGGTCAAAAGATTGTACAAACAGATTGAAGTGAGCTTCAATCATTTCTTCAGTCATTTGATCAACCCTTTCGGAGTGTTGTAGCTGTCTCTCTTCTCTTCCCAGTTTCGTCTGCTACGTTTTTCTACTCGTTTGAATGATTTTCTACGTTTTTTCCGTTTCTACTTTTCGTTCGCGGTGTTGTGCTGAAACAATGAGTTCCAACCCGGATTTGTCCTTCCTTTTACTGAGTGTAGCTGCCCTCTAACAGAAGAGAAACGATAATAATAAGAATAAGAAGAGGAAAAGGCGGTGGTCAAAAGAGTGGTACAAAATGAGAAACCGTTTCAGTCATGAACATCTTCTCAGCGTTCTGCGGGATACGGAGCCAAAGGATTACAAGAACTTTCTGAGAATGAACGATGAAAGTTATGAGATGCTGTTGGAATCTTTGTCCTTCACTTTCGACAACACTGGTTGATCACGGTATAATTCAATCAGCATACTCGTGATTTCGCGTTCAGATTGAGTTTCACCCTTCGCCAAAGAAGAAGAAGAGTTGGGGGGCGTGAGCGACGAGGGCCATCGTTGGTGCCGAGCGCGTGACTGAGGAAAAGATTGATCAAAACGCTCTTAGACGCTCAAACGCACTCTTCAGTCGTTTGCCTAAATCAAAATTTCTATCAGTCTTCTTCAGTCTCAATTGACTCAATCCTCAAACACACTTCTAGACGCTCAATCATGACTGTCTCAGTCGATTGATCAAACAATTTTGATCAAAGTACTGACCGTCTAGGGGCACCTTAACGTTCGGCAATTGCAACCGCCCCGACCACCTCCTGGGCGGCTCCTGAAGACGGTTGCTCTCACAGTACCTAAGGCCCTGAAGTTTGATCCGAAAAGCTTCAACAGGTGTAAGAATTGCACGGTAGGTATGCCTCAAGGCGTGTAGAGAACAACGGTAAAGGTCTCTTTACACGCCTTGGGCATACCTACATAACCCCAGCCGAGATAAGAGGTTTGGTCCATCCGAGCGAGTTCAGTAGAACGTATTATGCGCAGATCGATCCGCGCATAAAACTGTGTTCCTACCGTGTCGGTTCCATGAACCCAAACTTCTACTTTCTACATCGACTGTACCGAACCGTGTTCCTTCCGCGTCAAGTGCAGAACAGTCCCGTACCGAGTGCGGCACTTTTCCGCACTCACGGCGATCGAGTTTTTGAAGTGAACCCAAGAGGTAACAGTCTGTAACCTCCCCAAAATTCATTTGTTCTGTTGGTGCCGTGTCATGACCGCCGTTACCGTGACTTGCGCTCCAATTCAATTCAGCACTGACGCGGATGGAACAAACCTAATATAACTGATAGGGAACACTAGGGGGTGATTATAATCCCGCATGGCTGAATGAAATCGATTTGGTTGTTCTGAGCGATATTATTTCATTTTTTTTTAAATGGTTATTTTGGATTTTGTCGATAGGTAATTTGTTACTCATTCATTGATGGGTCTGGAAGTTTGTCGTTAGCGGCCAAACGAATCATTCGAATTAGGTGAAGAAGTCACGACTTATTTTTGCTACTCAGGAACCTTTTTCCTTCGACCTTTCCCTGGATAATCAGACGCAGGAGATGGCATTTAGAGCCACGAACTATATGCCCGAACTATCCGACCTTTCTTCTCCTTACTGTAGCCAGCAGTTCACTAGCTTATTCTCAGCATTCGCCGGTAGCACCACATTTAAAGAAAGAAAAAAAACGCTGCAAAGACCTTGTCACATGGGTTTATTATTCTATTGGACAACCTACAGAAATTTTGGCTGTTCATTTATTGTTTCTTTCATGTGAAATAATTGAAATAGCTATTTCTGATGGTATCCACCAATTTTGGCCCCCAAAACACGGATTAGGTACGCTCCTTTTCTGTTTTTCAATTTGTCTTCAATCATTGGGAGCAGAGGCGTTGCGTCCATAAGGCCACTTGGGCCACTGCCCCGGCATCCAGAAACACAAAAAACTCCAAAAAAATGCCAACCATTTGATCAGTTGGCATTCGAATTTCCTTCCGTATATACTGTACCTAGCATTTTTCACGAAGTTCAACAGCGACTCGACAGAGTTCTCTCTCTCTGTCCCAACCTATGTCTGGCATAGCTGCGGCCAAGACAACTAACTGGGAAGAAGAAGAAGACAGAGATCTCTGGCTATGGATATTCGAGCATTTTATCGGAATATAGCTACAGTAATCGATGTCTTGCAATCGAAATCGAAACCTACGCTTCTGAAACTGGCAGGTCCAGGGACCGGGTGTTACTATGGCAACGGAGAAAAGTGACCCGTCCGCGCAAGCTCAGTCGAGTAAAAATTTGGTTAGCCACGCCCATTTTGGGCCCGAGGCCATCATTTCCATCCAAAAATCGTTTGTGTTCACAATCGATTGGATTGTTTCAATTCATGTTGTTATCTCCACACGAGATGCTTGTCCTTCTATCTGTCCTCCCCTAAAAATTCTTATCATGGAATAAAGGGAGCCCTTTATTCCATGTTCTTATCACTTTCGCCGTTCTGTTCCTATGTTGAGTTTTCAATTTTCTGCTTACGTTTCGAATTTTGTATGTTCCCATTAGAGTTCCCAGGACAGATTTGGATTTGCGATAATTAAGTGCGTTGTGTCCTGTCTGTGGTCTTGTGGATTGATCGACGTCAACATACACAGATATTTACCTGGCTTCTAGTCTGATTCTCCATCCAAGTAGGTACTGGCCGGCGGGTCATTTACTTAGTTGTATTTTAGTCTAGTTCGTTGTTTTTAGTGGTTGTTTAGTTTATTTGCTTCTGTATTTTTGTACCACATGAATTCGGTGGCTAACTTACAGTCGAAATTTTCGACGTTTTCCTACGAGGATAGTGATGATTAAAAGTTTAGGAAGTTGCTGAGTATTAGTCAGTATGAAGCTATAGAACTTTTAGCTTCTGGTAATCCCGGGTACTGGTCAGAACTATTGTGAGCACAGTGCTTACATTCTGACTTGCTAAGAGCTGCGGTTGATTAAAATCCACCCATTTCTCATAAGAAGACTCCACTGTTGGAAAAAGCTGTTAATTTGTGTTCCGGTTTGGTGGCCCACCATTTTCAGAGCCCACGCACCGCTACTGATTGGGAGTGCCACTTAGTCGTCTTGATTCACGTGTTGACACTTTTTCCAGTGTTATTATACAAATTGATGGTGATTTCAGACGGTTTTCCAGGTTTTTGACTCATAAAAAATCAATTTTGGGAGCAGAACCTTTGGTAGAACCTCAATTTTCCACTTTTTGGTCAAAATCGACTTCATATTCGGTCTTCCCGTCCCCAAAAACATGGAAAACGATACCTCAAAAGCTATTGTCACTAACATG
This sequence comes from Leptopterna dolabrata, assembly GCA_954871275.1. Lineage (NCBI taxonomy): Eukaryota > Metazoa > Arthropoda > Insecta > Hemiptera > Miridae > Leptopterna > Leptopterna dolabrata. The sequence goes on from OX940979.1 coordinate 54,580,180, forward strand.
TTACTAAAACACAAAACGCTGCAAAGTCCTTGTCACATGGGTTTATTATTCTATTGGACATACCTACAGAAATGCTGGCTGTTCATTTATTGTTTTAGCGAATTTTCAAAGAAAATGAAGCTATTGCAATGGCTTCGAAATTTAAATAATATAAATTTTTGGAAATTTTCTTCATAGAAATCCGTTTCAGACCATTCTAAAACGATTCCTGAAATTTAACACTTTTTTATATGTATATATATATATATATATTTATTTATATATGTGTCACTCCAGACGATAACTCTCGATAGAATTGAGATAAACAGCTCAAATTTGCACAAAAAATCTATCTTGGCAATCGAAAGGCTAAGTTCGAAGATGGGCGAAATTGGCCTACTCTAAGGAGAGTAAATCTCTGGCTGCAACTTTGAAGGACCATGGTTTCTCGGTGACAGAGGGTGGTACCCCTGGGAAACGGCTGTTGATAAAGATTCACAGAGTCGACAAAGGAATATCCAAGGAAGAGCTCCTAGACATCATCTGGAGTCAAAACGCTACCTTAAGAGGCATGATTAAACGGGTAGAGCTGGAAGAGGGCTTTAAGCCAGCTTTCATGAAGGGGGCACGACGGTTTGATGACGTCATCTGGGTTATAGAGGTTTCCCAGAAAGTCAGACAAATCCTCATGGAGATCAGTAGCCTGAATATAATGCTGCAGAGATGCAAGGTGGCGGAGTTTATCGATGTCTCAAGATGCTTCAAATGCCAGGGCTTTGGTCATGTGTCCACCAAATGTCAGGCCACGAAGGACACCTGTGGGTACTGTGCTGGGGAACACAGAACCCGAGCCTGTCAGCGTCAGAACAAACCCCCAGTCTGTGCAAACTGTCACCGAGCAGGGAAGCCGGCCGATCATCAGGTCGACGACCCTCAGTGTCAGGCTTACAGGAAAGCCATGAGGAGATTAGCTACGGCAGCTAATAATCTGCCGGCTTGATTAAAGATTGGTCAGTACTGCAGGAGCGCGGGGAGTGCCGGATTTGTGTTAAAATCACGGCTGATGTGAGCTTGCTCTACCGAAGTGCTCCTGTGGTTCTTGATCTGAGACCAGCCCCTTCGGGCCGTGATCTGGGAGTGTACATTGGTTGTGGGGTGTCGGACCCCACTCTGCTCCGGGCGAGCGCCAGGATGTCGGTATTTCCGGACTGGTAAAGCGAAGGTTGGGCCTCAGAGTACTGGGGTAGGATAAATTCCGAGGGTATACCCGTTCCCAACTATTTCGGCCCGCCCCTCTGTACACGATGCGCTGGTTAAAACACAAAAATGAATTCACCTACAATAATTAACACAACTAAAGAGTCAGAGACAGAAGAGGTAGGGTGCAATCCACTGTTACCCACGGACATAAATCAGCTCACCACAATTTATGTGAAAGAGGCAAAAGAAATGGCAAGGTGGAAAACAGTACTAAATAGAATGCTGGACCTGGCAAAGTCCCAGAAAACTATGCCACGGGGCATAAAGAAAGGCTTGGCAGAGTTTGTAGACATCTACGATTCGCTGCAAGATCTGCAAGGAAAGAGGAAAAAATTGACCACCCTAGAGCAACCAGGTATGGGGGGCCCCAGCACTCCTGTTGTCCACAGAGCTGTTGAGACCCCAAATGCACCTGGGAAGAGGGGAAGAGAGGAGGACAGCAGTTCTGATGGAGAGTCCTACACCCCAGAGGAGACCCCTAAGCAGAAACTGAAAAAGAAGAGGAAGGATAAAGTGCCAACTACAAAGCCTTCGGTTTCCGAGTCTGAGTCCCCATGGAAGGAGGTAAAGCAGCGGGCACCTAAGAAAAAGAGGGTGAGATCGCGCCCGGAAGCTGTCATGATCAAGGTGGCAGATGGGAAGACCTATGCAGATGTCCTTCAGAAGGTAAGACAGAACGTAAAGCCAGAGCAAATTGGGAAGGGTGTACGCGGAATGCGCCGAACTGTGAGAGGCGATCTGCTCATAGAGCTCGACCACGATGAGGACAAACTCGCCTTTAGAAACCTTCTCAAAGGAGCAGTAGGCGACGCAGGGGATGTCCGTGAGCTGACGCCGCAGGCCTCAGTGGAGATCCGAGACCTGGATATCTTCACCACAGAAGAAGAGGTAAAAGAGGCCCTAGCAGAAAGGCTGAAGGGAGCAGAAGGGCAGATGAAGGTTTTTGTCACGCAACCCAACACGCGACAACAGCGACTTGCCATCGTATCACTGGATATGAAGGGTGCTAAGGAGCTGTTGGTAACGGAGCGCATACGCATAGGGCTCATGAACTGCCGAGTACGCCTGCGCACCCAGGTAGTTCGATGCTTTAGATGCCTTGGTTTTGGCCATCAAGCCAGAAACTGTAATGGGGCGGACAGAGCAAATGCCTGCTTCAAGTGCGGGGAGCGTGACCACAGAGCCTCAAACTGCAGCCAGCCTGCAAAATGCGTCCTCTGTGAAGACCTTGGGGAGCCATCTGACCATTCCCTTGGCAAAAAAGGGTGCACTGCCTTCAAGCGGGCACTGGAGGCTGCCAAAAAGAGGGGATGATACACATCCTGCAGGGAAACATGAACAGGAGCAGAGTGGCCCACGCTCTAATAGAACAGATACTATTTGAAAGACCAGCAGACATAGCTCTTCTCTGTGAACAGTACCGTCGGAGAGACAACCAGCAATGGTTCTCAGATACCCTCGGTACAGCAGCAATTTGGGTAACAAACCCTCAAAAGCTGGCAGTCACGGAACATGGGATGGGGGAAGGATTTGTGTGGGTGAAGGCAGGGGACACCACATATATCAGCTGCTACTTCTCCCCAAACGACCGAGCTGCAGAGTTTGAAAGAAAGCTGCAGGTCCTGGAGGACACGATTAGCAGGTTATCTGGTGATGTACTCGTAGCTGGTGATCTCAACGCGAAGTCTGTAGAGTGGGGGATGGATCACACAGATAGTAGGGGCAATGCCATCGGTGAAATGGTGGCTCGACTGAACATGATCATTCTCAACAGAGGTAATGTGTCCACATTCAGGAGGCCCGGTTGTAGAGGTACCATCCCAGACATAACCTTTGCAACAGAGAGACTGGGAGGCCAAGTTAAAGACTGGCACGTTTCGGAAAGGTACACAGCAAGCGACCACCAGTACATTGAGTACGCAATTGTAGACCACAACACCCAAGCCCCACCAGGGCCCCCAAATCGTAAGACAGCTCAGTGGAACGTGGAAAAGATAGATGAGGGATTATTCTCCACCATAATTGCCATTGGAAAGGGTTCCCTTCAGTCTACCACATACCCTACAGCAGAAGACCTGATCAAGGCCACCATGAAACTTATACAGCAGGCCTGCAATGCAGCTATGCCTATGAAAGGAAAGGACCAAAGGCGACCTGCTTATTGGTGGAACGACGAAATTGCAGATCTCCGAAGAACATGCCTCAGACTAAGACGTAGGGCTCAAAGGACAACCAGGGACTCCCCGAACTTTCCCACCAGAACTGCTGAGTTCAAGGCAGCTAAAAAAAGATTAAGGCAAGCTATAGCCAGAAGTAAAGCTGCCAAGTGGAAGGAACTCACCGAAGAAATAGAAGAAAACCCATGGGGCCTGGGATACAGGATTGTGACCAAAAAGCTGAAGGGCATGTCAGGTGGGGCCAACCTGGATGCAGCTTTCCAGGACCGAATAGTGGATGGCCTCTTTCCTAATCACCCTGAACGAGACGGAGACCCTCCATATAGCTGTCATACATGGCAAGAGATCCCATTATTTACTAAGGATGACCTGACCAGAGCGGTATCATCTTTTAAAAATAAGAAGGCGCCAGGGCCAGACAGAATCCCTGCAGAGATCCTGAAACTTGTGACCAGAACCGAACCGGATATGCTGCTCCGAATGTACAATAGATGCCTAGTGGACGGAGTGTTCCCTTCCCAGTGGAAAGTCGCCCGCTTGGTCCTGCTCGATAAGGGAAAAGGAGATCCATCCTCTGTCTCAGCTTACAGACCACTATGCCTGCTGGATGCTGCGGGAAAACTATTTGAGAAGCTCCTCAAGCCCAGAATCATGGAAGCCATCGCCCTTGCAGGGGGTCTTGCCAGTAGGCAATATGGCTTTGTCAAGGGAAGATCAACCCTGAGTGCTATAAGGGAGGTGGTATCAGCTGCATGGGATACCGAGCATGGAAACCACCGTACAAGAGATATGTGCATGGTAGTGACCCTAGATGTGAAGAACGCCTTCAATTCTGTGAGATGGGTGGATATCATCAACACCCTCCAGAGGCGCTTTGGGCTTCCATCTTACCTGCTGGCCGTCATATGTGACTACCTAAAGAACCGCAGCTTAGTGTATGAGTCCGAGGGGAAGGTGTGCAGAAAGAAGATCACCAGCGGGGCGGCTCAGGGGTCTATATTGGGGCCCGATCTGTGGAATGTGAGCTATGATGGGATCCTCCTGCTGGACATGCCAGAGGATGTGTTCCTGGTGGGCTATGCTGATGATGTAGCGGTGGTGATAAAAGACCATACTCTGGAGGGCCTCCAGTGGAAGCTCAACCAATCAATGAGGCGAGTCATGCCTTGGATGGAGGAGCATGGGTTGCAGCTTGCAGTACACAAAACCGAAATAGTGTTACTGACTAAGAGGCACATCAACCGTGTCACCCAATTTCAGGTGGAGGACGAAACCATTGACTCATCTCATTCGGTGCGATACCTGGGAGTGACCCTCGACTGCAGGCTGACATTCTGGGAGCACATCAAGCGAGCAGGAGAAAGAGCAGCGGCAGTGACAGCAAACCTGAGCAGGCTAATGGCAAACATTGGTGGACCATCGCCCAAGAAAAGGAAGATGCTCATGACCATAGCCGAGGCAATCATGTTATATGGAGTGGAGGTGTGGGCTGAGGCTCTTCAAGTTAAAAAGTACCGAGACCACCTTCGGTCAGTGCAGAGGAGAGGAGCCCTACGAATAGCAAGTGCTTACCGTACCGTCTCCTTCCCTGCCATTGGGATCATTGCTGCCACCATCCCAATCGACCTCCTAGCAATGGAGAGGAAGCGTATCTACCTCCGGCGATCCGCACAGGAGTCAAGATCCCTTATCAAGAAAGAGGAGAGAGAAATAACCTTGCAGCAGTGGCAAAATGAGTGGGAAACTGATGACAGGGGGGCATGGACACGCTTGCTTATTCCACAGGTGCGCCCATGGCTTGACAGGAGGCACGGAGAAGTCGACTTCTACATCACTATGTTCCTGTCGGGCCATGGATACTTCCGGTCCTATCTGCACAGAAGGGCGCTAGCAGACACCACAACGTGCTGGTACTGTAAAGCACCAAACGACGACGCCGAACACACGTTTTTCCACTGCTCCAGATGGAGCAGGGAAAAGGAGATCCTAGAAGAACAGGAGGGCGAAATCACACCAACTAATGTGATCGGGAAGATGATCTCCAGGCAGAAAACCTGGGAGAGGATTGTGTCCTACATAGTCCGAATCCTCAAGGCAAAAAAGCTGGACGACCCGATCCTCAGATGAGCAATAAACTGGAGACCGCAAGAAGAGATCAGAAGAGGGCGTGACTCCGCCCAGTGATCGACCCCACTCCGAAGTAATGCTGAACAAGTGATTCCGGGGTGGATTAGGTCAAGAGGATCAGGGTTAGTGGGTTTTTAGTGAGTGAAACCTCACACGGCTGCGGAGTGCGGACCCTCCAAAGCGCAAGTCTTTTTCAAGATTTTCCCACTGTTTCCCTCGTAAAAAAAAAAAAAAAAAAAAAAAAAAAAAGGAGGGTTTTGGCGCATTTAAAGTGCGCAAAAATTACCCAAAAATCCCCAAAATGTTATTTTCCAACAAGTGACCCCTCATTTTAAAGGTTTTTGCACGCTGAACACGATGGTGGAATCGGATTTTAGATATCTTGATCCGTTCTCAAATTAGAGCATTTAAAGTGCGCAAAAATTACCTAAAAATCCCCAAAATGTTATTTTCTAACAAGTGACCCCTCATTTTAAAGGTTTTTGCACGCTGAACACGATGGTGGAATCGGATTTTAGATATCTTGATCCGTTCTCAAATTAGAGCATTTAAAGTGCGCAAAAATTACCCAAAAATCCCCAAAATGTTATTTTCCAACAAGTGACCCCTCATTTTAAAGGTTTTTGCACGCTGAACACGATGGTGGAATCGGATTTTAGATATCTTGATCCGTTCTCAAATTAGAGCATTTAAAGTGCGCAAAAATTACCCAAAAATCCCCAAAATGTTATTTTCTAACAAGTGACCCCTCATTTTAAAGGTTTTTGCACGCTGAACACGATAGTGAAATCGGATTTTAGATATCTAAATCCGTTCTTAAATTAGAGCATTTAAAGTGCGCAAAAATTACCCAAAACTAGGATAATCTTTAAACTCTTACCCCCACCCCCTTAGAGTGGTCAGATTGAAAAATGTGAGAAGTATTAATTGAAGACGAGAGTTCGAAGCAAAAAAGGGGGAGGCAAACGATTAGTACAACTCCTTGAATTTACCCACAGCGATCAAATAAATAAGCACTTAGTACAATTACGTAATAAACAAACGGTAGAATCAGGATGGACAAAACGTACAAATTAAAATAAATACGAAGAGAATATACATAGAAAACCAAATTTTAGACCGAAGTTTTCCTTCATTCAAAACCATAGCCATTAATTCGAATATTTCTTTGAAAATTCGCTCATTAAGTCATGCTGCATGACTGATTTTTTTATATGTATCTTTCATGTGGAATGATTGAAATAGCTATTTCTGGTGGTTTCCACCAATTTCGGCCCCCAAAACTTGAATTAGGTACGCTCCTTTTTTTTCTTTTTCTTTTTTTAAATTATCCTCAATCATTGGTAGTGCCATTTAATCGTCTTGATCCACGTGTTGACACTTTTTCTAGTGTTATTATAAAAATTGATGGTGATTTCAGGCGATTTTGCAGGTTTTTGACTCATAAAAAATCAATTTTGGGAGCTGTCTGGTACAATCTCAATTCTCCACTCCTTGGTCAAAATTGACTTCATATTCGGTGTTCTCGTCCCTAAAAACATGGAAAACGATACCTCAAAAGCTCATTTTACTAACATGTTACTAAAACACAAAAAGTACCTATTTTTACACACATTTTCATTCATAACACCCTTGGGTATATTCCGATCGGGCTGAAAAGTTTCGGGACACAACTAGGGCCCAAATGGAGCATGTGTGCGAAAGAACGATTTTTTAAGACCGAAAATGAAGCCTGTACACGTGATACGGCGGACGGCGGACGGCGTACGGCGGACGGCGGACGGCGGACGGACATTGCATTTTTGGAATCTACGCACCTTGAAACGGAAAAGAAAAAATTTTGAGGGGGTGTTATAAAAATTTTTTGCTGAGCGAATACATAGGTGTTTTATTCATAGAATAATAAACCAAAAGTACGTATTTTTATATACATTTTCACTCATAACACCCCTGGGTATATTCCGATCGGGCTGCAAAGTTTCGGGACACAACTAGGGCCCAAATGGAGCATGTGTGCGAAAGAACGAATTTTTTAGACTGAAAATGAAGCCTGTACACGTGATACGGCGGACGGCGTACGGCGGACGGCGGACGGACATTGCATTTCTGGAATCTAGGCACCTTGAAACGGAAAAGAAAAAATTTTGAGGGGGTGTTATAAAATTTTTTTGCTGAGCGAATACATAGTGTGTATTATTCACAGAATAATAAACCAAAATGCAATGTCCGTCCGCCGTCCGCCGTACGCCGTCCGCCGTATCACGTGTACAGGCATCATTTTTGGTCTAAAAAAAGTCGTTCTTTCGCACACATGCTCCATTTGGGCCCTAGTTGTGTCCCGAAACTTTTCAGCCCGATCGGAATATATCCAGGGATGTTATGAGTGAAAATGTGCACAAAAATAGGTACTTTTTGTGTTTTAGTAACATGTTAGTAACATGAGCTTTTGAGGTATCGTTTTCCATGTTTTTGGGGACGAGAAGACCGAATGTGAAGTCCATTTTGACCAGAGTGGAAAATCGAGGTTCTACCAAATGTTCAGCTCCCAAAATTGATTTTTTATGAGTCAAAAACCGGGAAAATCGTCTGAAATCACCATCAATTTGTATAATCAACACATGGATCATGAAGGTTAAATGGCACTACCAATGATCAAAGATAAATTGAAAAAAAAAGGAGCGTACCTACCTACCTAATTCGTGTTTTAGGGGCCAAAAATTGTGGAAACCATCAGAAATAGCTATTTCAATCATTTCACATGAAAGAAACAATAAATTAACAGCCAACATTTCTGTAGGTATTTCAGTAGAATAATAAACCCATGTGACAAGGACTTTGCAGCGTTTTTCGTTTCGTAACTTATCCAGACAATTAAAGAAATGTGTAGGTAAGGTAGGTAGGTATGTCTACGTGGCATGGGGTGTGCCACCAGAGCGACGATTCTCCTGATTCAGACAGGTACTCGGAACGATGGGAACACCGTCTAGGTCCCTTATCAGTAGTTTTTGGAAATTCCAGATGGTGTTAATCACTAAGTTCAATCAAATATGTAGAAACTCCCAAGTAGATACCTAAATTCGTCATTTTACTACACACTCACGTTTATCGTTATAAGGAAATATGACTTACAATAAAGGGAAATACAAAGTTGTACTTACCTTTAGTAGCGGATGATCCGGGAATGAAGGTGGTAGAACCCAAATCGCAGCACTAATAATCAAAAACACAATCACTGATAATACAGGCCAACCTGCACTCACTTGAGGTATCGGATAGCCCATATCATTTCTCGTGGTTATTCGGCGGATAATACCGAGGCGATTCGAGGAGAAAACACACAAAAATTTAAAATCTAGTCCAGGAATTATTGTTTAAAGATCAATTTTGACGAAAAACTACCGCATACCAACCAGCAGCGGGCGATCGAGGGACTTATAAGAAAGTATCAGCAGGGTGGGCCTTGTAGGTATATTTACTTAATATTTTCCCCTTTCATTTACCTGAATTCTCATTCTTTTTTGGTTAGTAACTTATCCAGGCAATTAAAGAAATGTGTAGGTAAGGTAGGTAGGTATGTCTACGTGGCATGGGGTGTGCCACCAGAGCGACGATTCTCCTGATTCAGACAGGTACTCGGAACGATGGGAACACCGTCTAGGTCACTTATCAGTAGTTTTTGGAAATTCCAGATGGTGTTAACCACGAAGTTCAATCAAATATGTAGAAACTCCCAAGTAGATACCTAAATTCGTCATTTTACTACTACACTCACGTTTATCGTTATAAGGAAATATGACTTACAATAAAGGGAAATACAAAGTTGTACTTACCTTTAGTAGCGGATGATCTGAGAATGAAGGTGGTAGAACCCAAATCGCAGCACTAATAATCAAAAACACAATCACTGGTCAATACAGGCCAACCTGCACTCACGTGAAGTATCGGATCACCCATATCACTTCTCGGGGTTATTCGGCGGATAATACTGAGGTGATTCCAGGAGAAAACACACATAAATGTATAATCTAGTCCAGGAATTATTGTTTAAAGATCAATTTTGACTGAAAACTACCGTACCAACCAATAGCGGACTTACAAGAAAGTATCAACAGGGTGGGCCTTGGTAGGTTTTTACTTAATATTTTCCCTTTCATTTGCCTGAATTCTCATTGCATTTTTCGTTTCGTAACTTATCCACACAATTAAAGAAATGTGTAGGTAAGGTAGGTAGGTATGTCTACGTGGCATGGGGTGTGCCACCAGAGGATCCTCGACTTTATAAATTATAAAGAAAATATTACTTACAATAAACCTAAAGAGCAAAATTTTACGGTACCTTTAGTACTAGATGGTCGGTGAATGAAGGTGGTGGAATCCAAATCGCAGCACTGAACACATTCATCATCGGCGCGGGCCGACGATGCACCCACGTTGGTTTTCGAATTGCCCATATCACTTCTCCCGATTAAATCGGCGGATACCGAGGCGATTCGAGGAGAAAACTCACAATAACACAGTACAATTTAGTCAAGGAATTATTCTTCTATGATGAATTTGGAATAAAAACTACCACTTACCTACCATCCGTCGCGGTTGATCAGGCCAGACTGACTAATAGAGAGGGGCGGCAGGGTGGGGAAGGTGATGTGGCTGGGCGTGGTGGGGTAGGTAGGTATTCACTCGATTTTTACTTATTTATTTATTTATTCATTTATTTTTTACCTGAATTTTCATTGTGTTTTTCTTTTCCTAACTGCTTCAAACAATCAAAGAAATAATATACAAGTTACTAATCTATGTGGCACTGGGTGTGCCACGAGGGCATCAGTTCACAACATGATGTAGTTACTTGGAACGATTAAAACACCAACTATACAACCATTGGTGGTTTATGGAAATTCAAGATCGCATTAATGACCAATTCCAATAAAATAGATGGAAAATTCCAAGTATTAACCTAAATCTGGAGAGTTTAAGCTCTGGCGGGCAGACCCAGTGCCACGTAGATCGGTAACTTCAATCATTTCGTGGATTTTTTTGGAAAAGTGTAAAAACAGGTAAAGACAATAAAACGGGTAAAATAAAGGGGAAAATAATTAAAGTTACAAGTACCATAGTGCCTACTTTCCCCTCACCACCACCTTCCCCACCCTGCCACCCCTCACGTCAGTCCCTCGATCACCCACGACAGATGGTAGGTTTGTGGTAGTTTTTCGTCAAAATTCATCTTTAAACAATAATTCCTGGACTAAATTATATATTTTTGTGTGTTTTCTTGAATCGCCTCGGAGTGATCCGCCGATTAACCGCGTGAAGTGGTATGGGCAATCCGATGAATAACGTGTGTGCACTGATTGGCCCGCGTTGATCAGTGGTTGTGTATGCAGTTTGTGCTACGAACTGGATTCTACCTTCATTCTCGGATCGTACACACTACTAAAGGTACGTGCGACTTTGTTATTTTGATTTATTGTAAGTAATATTTCCTTAAATAACTACATAGTCGAGGGTAATCATCATTAAACATACAGGTAATTATGAACCATAGTAGGTAGTGAAACTACTCATAGCAACATTGAGGGTAGGTGCATTTTTTCAAAACTAAATAGGTATTAATTTATTATCTTGTTGCAAAGTGATGAGTCCCTTGACGATGAGATACGCACTTTCTCCTAGGTGTAATTAAACTATAGCAAATGGTAGGATGTGGAGGTGAAACTGGAGTATCCAAGTCAGGAGATCCGACTTTGGTGGCACAGCCAGTTCCAAACTGTTAATTTTCATGATTATTTGGAAATGGTACGAAGATGAACAGGAAAATACTATGACAAGTCAGGTCAAATAAAACGGAAAATTTCGTTCCTACCTATCAACTCGTTCAATGGTTGTGTGTTGTGTTTGGTTTTTACCACCTTCATTCAAGATTCTACCACTACTAAAGCTCCGTACTATGTTATTCGGGTTTATTGTAATATTTTCGATTATTTTTATTGCAATAAATGTCGAGTTGACGTCTTCTTCTTATGCTTCTTTCTTCTTCTTCTCTTCTTCTTATGCTCATCGCTTAGTGGCCAGTTACGGTATTTTTTCCCTCCACCGCGCCCTAATTGTCGGAATGGAGTCAAATTTCGTAAATGCCCTTTCTAGAACCCAACCCCAAGTCCTGTCCGCCCCCGAAACGCAAACCCTTTCTGAGCCCATGAAGAGAGAAAGTCGGCATATTCCCATACCTGTATACTTTACCAATAAAAAAACTAGGTTTGTACTTGAGGTTAAAGAGATTTACCTAATCTACATCACAAAAATATCATTACACTTCTTCCGGGTAGTTTTTTAAAATTTTTGGTATATTATTTTCAATAATGAACCATTGGAATCGATCATGAAAAAAAAAAATATATATAACCCCACCCTCAAAATTTGATGGTTTACGTTCCAAGGTACGTAGAATCCGAAAATGCAATACAAATATTTCTGTCTGTCCGCCGTACACCGTACTGAGCACTTTTCTTAGTTACCATGAAACGAAATTGATGAAATTCCGATTATACATAGGTTCCGTTCGGGGTCTAGTTGGTCCTCGAAGCTCGACGTTACTGTCAGTCATCTCTAAGGGGTTCAAAATAGGGGCTGACATTTTCAGAACGCCGTATCTCGAAAACTTTCGATAGAAGGGTATGGTTTTTTTTACTTTATTAAATTTGTCTTGAGCTAAACAATTTTTGAGACCACCCGGAGCATTGTACGTCCAGCCGTTCGTGTACACCAAAAAGCTTCGTCAACACGATCGTGAATGAAACGGTATAAATCCGGCCCAGATATCATCACCAGGGAGCACCTGATTATAATCAGAAGTCGAGTTGCTTGTTCTGCGATATTATTTCATTTGATAAGTGATGGACTATTGGATTTTGTTGGTAGGTACTTGTGAAACTTGAACAAACGTTGAAGTATATTTGATGGGTAAATTATTACACTATGGTAAATTATTACATAACGGTAAGTTATTACGCAACGTTAAATTATTACACAACGGTTCATCTACCAAGAAGGGGCTGGATTTTGTTGATCGGTACTTTTGCACCTTGAACAACCGTTGAAGTATTATTGGTGGGCAAGTTATTACACAACGGTTCATACAGGTATTGACCACAGAAAACAGTGATCTACGCAGAAGGGGCTTCTATTTCACTCCACATCAACAATTTTCCTTCAGAACTTCATTATTTGCGTTTCTTTTTGCTGTTTTAGTTACTGTTTGTCATCGGCTGTATTATTTTAGTAACATTCAACTCGTGATTTAGGTAGGTACCTAGTAACGAGTACGGGGTTAGGTACTGTTGTGATCGGCTGCTCCTCCACAACTCAATTTGTGTCTGAACATGCTGTAACTCAGAGTGGGGACCCCCCGACCCCCCTCTGATCTTGTCAGGGGAATATAAAAGAGCCAGGGTGCCACCAATAAACAACCATTCTCAATCAAGCGATCGACTCGTCTATCAGACTCCCAATCACTACACTGGTGACATCCGACGTGTGAGCTACACCGCCAGCGCCCGCCGTTTGACAGCGTCGCAGCCCCGCCTCCGCTTCAACGAGCCCCACCACGCGCGGCCTCCACCGACGCCACAGCGGCGCCCCACTCCGACGCCCGCCTCGAAGGCTATCGCAGCGCCTCCCGCTACTTCGCCCCACCATCACCGATCCTTATATAAGGAAACGGACGCCGGCGCCGAGCACACTTCAAGCTGACACCTCACCAGACTGGCACCGAAGAGAAAACCGAAGATGACGGAGCAGAAACCGCAAAAGACACCCGAAGCGAGCGCTCCTTCGATTCTCAAGCTCCAGCCGTTCGACCCCGCATTCCCGCACGTCTGGTTCGCCCAACTCGAGCTCATCCTCGCACACGAAGGCCTCACGACGCCACATGCGAAATTCGCCCGAGCCTTCCTCGCCCTCGAACCTCGACAAGCGGACCTATGCGTCGACATCAACCCCTCGCACACCAGTAGTTACCAGACGCTCAAAACTCGCCTTCTAGCGACACACGCACCTTCCGATGGTTCACGGCTCACCGCCCTCCTCCAGCCGACATCCGACGACGAACTACCGTCGATCCTCGCTCGCCGACTCACCCGAGCACTTCCGGGCTGACACACCCGCACCACTCGTCCGACACGTCTTTCTTCGAGCCCTCCACGAGAATTTTCGACTTCACATTGCGGCACACGAAGAACAAGACATCACCCGGCTCGCTGAACTCGCTGATCGCCTTCTCCCATTCGCACCAACTCTTCAAGCGGCTACCGTCGCCGAAGAAACAACAGTGATTCACAGTAGACGACACCGGCGATCACCGACGAGAACGACAGCGAATGAGCCCCGGTTTCCAGCCCTTTTCGACGGCTACGAACCTTCCAACAGTACACGCGACGCGCCGAACCACGCACACGAGATCGTCACGAAGGGACCCCCGTGCCATGCGAAACTTCGCCGAAAACCCCCGGATTTCGGCGAATTACTAGCGGCGGGGGACATTAAACCTTCCGAACCTGCATGGTCCAGATCACTGCAGCATAGAGCCACACCACGAGCCGCTACGATTCTACGTCTTCAACTCGCCGCAAGCACAATCGAATCACGACCGCACGCTCACGTGGACTACCGACTCACCGCGCAAATTGACCTCAACCAACGCACGTTCCGTGGCCTCACTAATTTGCAGCATCGAACCACTCCACGAGCCGCTACGATTCTCCGTCTTCAACTCACCGCAAGCACAACAGAATCACGAGTGCACGCTCACGTGGACTGCCAACACGCAGATTTCAATAGCACAAAACGCTACCACGAACGATCTACCGTACGCCACTCACGATCCATCAATTCGCCGCCGCACCGCCCACGGCTCGCACCAACCCCGCAGGAAGTCCAAGCCTCGCACGCCAACGCAAAACAGCGCCCGAGCTACCGCACGAGCCACATACGGCACCGGCGGGATATCTCGCGCCCGCACCTGCACCCACGCCACTAATCGGCCACGACCCACCGCCACCCCACGACAATGACCACAGCAGCCACCCGGACAACCCACTCGGACCCAACACACGCACCTCCCACGCCCGGCCACAGCCACAGCGACATCAAGAAAATTTAATTAAAATTGAAAATTACTTAAATTCTGGGGGGAGCAGTGTTGTGATCGGCTGCTCCTCCACAACTCAATTTGTGTCTGAACATGCTGTAACTCAGAGTGGGGACCCCCCGACCCCCCTCTGATCTTGTCAGGGGAATATAAAAGAGCCAGGGTGCCACCAATAAACAACCATTCTCAATCAAGCGATCGACTCGTCTATCAGACTCCCAATCACTACAGGTACTAACCGCTACTACTATTGCAATTCACATAATATGTATAGAGTAGTACATATTATATTAAATATACGGGTTATCTATACAGAGAGCTGTGATGTGTAACAGAAGGGTATTCTGTACAAAATAATAAACCGTTGTGCAGGGATTTGCAGCGTTTTTTTTTTTTAATATAAATAATTTCTGATCATTGGTAGTACCATTTAATCGTCTTGATCCACCTGTTGACACTTTTTCCAGTGTTATTCTACAAATTGATGGTGATTTCAGACGATTTCCCAGATTTTTGACTAATAAAAACGCTGCAAATTCTATTATTCTATTATTTTATTGGTCTACAGAAATGCTGGCTGTTTATTTATTGTTTCTTTCATGTAAAATAACTGAAATAGCTATTTCTGGTGGTTTCCACAAATTTTGGCCCCCAAAACTTGAATTAGGTATCTACTATGCTCCTTTTTTTTCAAATTACCTTTGATCATTGATTGTACCATTTAATCGTCTTGATCCACGTGTTGACACTTTTTCTAGTGTTATTATACAAATTGATGGTGATTTCAGACGATTTCGCAGGTTTCTGACTTATAAAAAATCAATTTTGGGAACTGAACATCTGGTACCACCTCAATTTTCCACTCCTTGGTCAAAATTGACTTCATATTCGGTCTTCTCGTCCCCAAAAACATGGAAAACGATACCTCAAAAGCTCATTTTACTACTATGTTACTAAAACACAAAAACGCTGCAAAGTCCTTGTCACATGTTTATTATTCTACTGGACATACCTACAGAGATGTTGGCTGTTTATTTATTGTTTCTTTCATATAAAATAATTGAAATAGCTATCTCTGGTGGTTTCCACCAATTTTGGCCCCCAAAACACGAATAAGGTAGGTACCTACGCTTTTTTTTTTTTTTTTTAAATAAATTATCTCTGATCATTGATAGTACCATTTAATCGTCTTGATCCACCTGTTGACACTTTTTCCAGTGTTATTCTACAAATTGATGGTGATTTCAGACGATTTCCCAGGTTTTTGACTCATAAAAAATCAATTTCGGGAGCTGAACATCTGGTACAACCTCAATTTTCTATTCTTTGGTCAAAATCGAGTTCATATTCGGTCATCTCGCCCCCAAAAACATGAAAAACGATACCTTAAAAGCTCATGTTACCAACATGTTGCTAAAACGCAAAAAGTACCTATTTTTACACACATTTTCACTCATAACACCCCTGGGTATATTCCGGTAGTGGTCTAATATGCTATCTACCGCTAGTCCGGTGGTTCAGTATGCTATCTACCGTCAGTCCATTGGTTCAATATGCTATCTACCATTATGAATTATATCTACCAAAGAAGTAAATATGGTGGAGCTTACCTAAATATATTTTTCGCTTCTACAGGAAGCTCGTCAAAAGGACTGCATGAGATTACTGCATGAGGGACGTTTGTTTCAGGTCGTCAAAAAATGCCGAAAAAGGGTCCTCGGGATGGATGGACCTCCACCACTCTTCCGTTAGTTTTCGGTTTAGTATAGGTAGGCTTGACACTCCGTGCGACTTGATGCCGTATCTAACCTTGATAACGCGCCACAAGCTCTCGATCGTCTGCGTGTTGGCTCCTGAAGAAGGGTCAATAAAATTCTCGGAGTGATTTACCGTTTCGTGCACGTATCCATGATCACTCAAGGTGCTATATGCTCTCCACTGGTCAGACATAATTTTTGTGCCACGAGCAACTTCATTGAGGATGATTGGGAGCAACGTGGCTCGATCGCGTTTTTCGACAACAAACAAACGTCTCTCCAAAACTGTGTCGTTTCCGCGACAACATAATCCGAAAACCCATGGACCTTGGATACGGGCTCCATAATTACGTTGGGTTTGAGTGTCAGCCTCTTCTTCGCTGTCGGGTTCGTCCTCATCCCGCTCATCCTCGTCATTTTGTGCCGACTTGCGATCGCTTGCCAAAATTCTACCCCTATTGTATTTCCTCTTCCCCTGAAAAAGGGATTCGTCGATTTCAACTACCATGCCCGGTCCTCCCATCTTGCGGCGCTTCTCAAACATTTCCACACAGACATCCCGGCATAAATTGTACCAGTCCACTACCGTTGATTTGCTTCTTTCAGTCCATTTACAAACGTCACTTACCGGAACCAAATTGCACCACATCCACACCAACTCAACGATACCACACAGAGACATACCACTATTGCACCTCCCGTTCTTGTCTTCGTAAGTAAAAAATTTATTAGTTTTTCGAATGGAATAAAACGTTTGGCATCCCTTTTTCTGGCATCGCAGGTACACAGTTTTGATAAAATTTCCCTCACTATCCCGTTTCCGACTAGCTTTGGTAACTTCTTTTAATGCACTCCCGCATTCGACGCCGTCTTTAATTTTAGAACACAGCCTTGGATTATTATCGGGCAAAACACCTTTCTGCTTCAAAAACTTGACGCACATTTCATCGTTCAATATTACATGTCTATACAGCTCACTCAATTTCATTTTAAAATAACGAAAATATCACAGATAACTATCACAGAAACACAGAAACACGGAAAACACGAGGATTATCACAGCTCATAACAAGGACGGCGCACGACTGAATTAATCACAACGTGGTTTGATTGAGCCTTGCATTGTTTACCAGGGGCAAAGGTGTGAACACAACTTGAAGCGAATGAGACAAGTCGGTAGATAGCATATTGAACCGAGAGAAGTGCACCGTAGATAAACGCCTGGCAAGGTAGGGGACGGGCGCGCAGGTAGATAGCATATTGGACCACTACCTATATTCCGATCGGGCTGAAAAGTTTCGGGGCACAACTAGAGCCCAAATGGAGCATGTGTGCGAAAGAACGATTTTTTTAGACCGAAAATGAAGCCTGTACACGTGATACGGCGGACGGCGTACGGCGTACGGCGGACGGCGGACGGACATTGCATTTTTGGAATCTACGCACCTTGAAACGGAAAAGAAAAAATTTTGAGAGGGTGTTATAAAAAATTTTTGCTGAGCGAATACATACCTAGGTGTATTATTCATAGAATAATAAACCAAAAGTACCTATTTTTATATACATTTTCACTCATAACACCCCTGGGTATATTCCGATCGGGCTGCAAAGTTTCGGGACACAACTAGGACCCAAATGGAGCATGTGTGCGAAAGAACGAATTTTTTAGACTGAAAATGAAGCCTGTACACGTGATACGGCGGACGGCGTACGGCAGACGGCGGACGGACATTGCATTTTTAGAATCTACGCACCTTGAAACGTAAAAGAACAAATTTTGAGGGGGTGTTAAAAAATTTTTTTGCTGAGCGAATACATAGGTGTATTATTCACAGAATAATAAACCAAAAGCCACCAACCTGTTGCTTGCTTTCACTTTTAACGCCCACGCTTCACATCCGTACAGGGGAATGGGCGACACGTAGCAGCGCAAAACTCTCAGCCGAGTTTCAAACGACTAAGTTCAGTTGCCCAGCATTGATTTCCAACTAGTGAGCGCTGCTCTGGCTACTTCTACGCGGGCGACTATTTCCATGTCAGAGCCCAGCGTCTCGGCTAGCCAGCTCCCCAGTGTTTGAAGTGCAGAACACGACTGATGGTATAAACATCATGACAATTCAGGGATAATATCATAACTATGAATGGTACAACCATTCAACTTCAGTGAGCCTGGGTCAACGAGCAACTTTCCCGCCATCATCCACCCATCAGTGCTCGATCCATTCTTGCTGCAAGCTGAGAGCTGAGAGCTGTGTCATCGGCATACCTTATATTGTTAATAACATTACCGCCGACTTTGACACCTTCAGACCGACCATCCAAGGCTTCCTTAAACACTTCCTCAGCGATTCGTTGCGGAAGATATTAATTTATATAACAACTAGAATCAAGCCATCATAGCTATTTCAAGTCATCATAGTACAGATAGGTACTAATAAATTGTCTGTTAATATAGGCTATAGATATATAGGTAGGCACTTAACTAATTTATTCATGAAGGAGAGGGGACTGTGAGCTATAATTTCAAGTTCCTACCATTCCTATAGCTTTTGTTGAATACGAATTACTGGGATACTAACCTGAAGGTTAAAATATGTTTAATCTGGAAAGAACGTTAATTGCTGGTACGTTCATACCTTCGGTACCTAACCGAAATTGATGAAGATTTCCCAACCACGGACAAACCTTTGAAACGCGCTTTATCAACGTGACGTCTGTAAACACGTTTCCCTCTTAGGCCCTCATCACTATGGGTACCGAAGTTGCCTGGAGCGTGTTGTTCTATCCAGCTACGGTTTAGACCTGAAAACACACACGTACTCGACTTCCACACAACAGTACACCTACTCAACCCCTTAACCTCACTTCCGTTCAACCACACCCGTTCGTAAATTAGACCGGGAATAGGGCAAGGTAATTTCCAAGCTGACCTCTTCGAACAACCAGCTCAGTTTCGAGTAGTGGTTATAAACATTTCTGGAGAACGTAACTCTGTTTCACTACTAGATGGTATGGAGTAGGCATGTACTTGCACGTAGGTCGTAGATACATAATTATGCAAGTATAACTTTTTCCGACGTTTAACTTTTCCGATAAACAGCTTAACATTTAAGCTGGGTTCGAATTGACGCGTAATCGACGTAAAACGCAAAGGCCGTAAAGGTTCGCGTTAAGCGGTACAAACGTAAAATTGAATTCACATGGACAACTCTAGTTTGTGACAGTGTGTCAGACAAGCGAGATTATCACCGGTTAAGAAGGTTAATCGATTAGGCTTCCACCAAACGACTCCACCTCCACCGGAAAAACTAACGACTCGAGAACAGCCACCGTCACACTCCTTCCCACATGACATACTTCGGGATAGCAGAAGTAAGATAGGGAAAAGGGGGGTTGCAAAGTAGTATGAAGTTCTGGGTCAGGAAAGGGCATCTGAACAACTTCAAGGTGACTCAATCGTAATGGTACTACCTCAATAATATGGTGGAGAACAACACTCCTGCATACGAGTACTGGCGGAGAAAAAATGTTGTCAGAGGTTGTTGTCCAGTGACTTGTGCTCATCTGGGTAACCTCTAGGTGATCAACCTCCATCGTTAGGATGGAACAACTATTGGGACTTGTCAATTGGGACACGGCATCAATCGCCTTCTAATGAGCTCAATATATTTTAATTATATTGACACTCTATTGATATTTTAATTATATTGACACTCTAAAGGGAGGGAAAGGAGGTGGGGAAGCCGATAGATATATGTATTATCAAAGGGACAGGATGTTTGTAAAGGAATCCTTCTGGAAACCTTTAGGCTTATCCTTCTGGAAAGCCCACAAAAAGTGGGAGGAGTATGGTGAATTATCACCAGTTAAGAAGGGATATCGATTAGGCTTCCACCAAACGACCCCATCTCCACCGGAAAAACAAACGACTCGAGAACAGCCACCGTCACAAGACTAAAAGCGCGTAATCTTCGAGATGTAGCCCGTGCTCCGGCCTCCGCCTGCGCAGAATCCCACGCGTAGATCCGTAAAACGCGTAAATATCTAGATTTCTTGGTCTTGGACGCTGTGGTTCAAAAGTCGTCGCGCTTAAAGAGCGTAAACCTGATGAGCCAATCAAATTCAATTACGTGTTTGAGGTTTACGCGTTTTATGTCGATTACGCGTCAATATAAACCCAGCTTCATTCCAACAAATTAAAAGTTTTCACTTCAAAATGGTGTACGGGATGTAATACACACCTGCACTGAAAAGCTACCTAATTTAAAATTTAAAAAGTTTGTTATTTAAGTTATACCTAAAGTTTAATATAAAAAATATACTCGTGCCTATGTGGAATTCCGTCGGGTTAGCCAAGTCCTTTAGGTAATTATTCGGCAGCATGTTGGTAGACTTTCGTTGAATAATTGTTGGGATTCAGCCAGGAAAAGCATCAATAGTTTATCATAAGATTGGAGAGCTGGGCACCTAACGAATATTCTGTATCCTGCTACACTGGTTACATCAAGGTATTCCCAAATGCACATATCTCCAAGTTGAATCAACACCATCCAGTGCCTAATTCCAGCAAAAATATGGATTTTAGCCCTGTGCCTTTATTTGCTGTTCTTCCCATTAAAAGATCTTGCCCTTAATCAATAAAAGATCCTCTTGTCCTTAATCAAGAAACGGGCACAAGATCAACTGGATTCAGTAAAATTGAAAAGTTCGAGTCATTAACCCGATCCTCTCTTAAAATGAGACTTCCTTGCACCGATATTATACAGTCCAGTCTTGATAATCCGACAGATATGGGACCAACAAGCTGTCGGATTATCGGAAATTCCTGACTATCGAGGGTTCTCTTTAAACAATGCAAATAGGTCCTAATATGACCATTAGTTTCATATTTATAAATATAACGAAATAATATTTAATACGGATATTATTAATATAGGCCCTAATATATATAGCTGTAAAGTGAAAATATTATCTATCTGTACAGTAAATTGGTGTACTGTAACTGTATAGGTACTACTTACTGTATTTTAAATGAAATAAATACTGTAAAAATTCACCAAAATGTAGGTTAGATGAAGGAATAAGGATAAAAGACGCCGCTATTCCCGGACTTGAGATTGGGCTGTATTGTTTTCTCGTAGAATCAATAAGACTAAGTCGGCAAAGTTTGGCTGCTGCCTTCGACGCTTAAAATCGGATTCGATTGCCTGAACATTCAAAGGACGATTTGGGACCGAATCTGCATGACCCGATATCAACTAAATTCACGGGATACCATCAGGAATCTAACATGAATGATTATTGAGTTTTACATATCAAAATCGGTAGAATTTTTGCCGTGAGGGTGTAGCTAGGAATTTTCACCATTTTCATGCGCAGAAGGAAGTTGCAAAAGGACGTTGATATAATAATATGAGGCGATAATCGGTGCACGTAAATTTTATGTAATTTTACAGGTAATCCCGTTGGTTTTTGGTTTATTGTTTTCAGTAATGAACCTTTGGAATCAATCATGAACGAATCCCCCCCCCCCCCACCAAATTTGCAAATTTCCGTTTCAAGATACGTCGAATCCAAAAATGGTGTGAAAATTATACGTACTTCTTACTTCGCACTTCCCTTAGTTTCCATGACCCATAATGAATGAAATTTGGTTTTTGGGTCCCATTTGGGGTCTAGTTGGTACGCGAAGCTCTGCGTTTCTTTCAGTCATATCTGAGGAGTGAAAAATAGGGGTTGAAACTTCCCGAACGTTGAAGCTTGTTTTTTTTAGGCTTTTGAATGATCTCCAACTAAATAATTTTTTGAGACCACCCAAAGCGTTGTACGTCCAGCCGTTCGTGTGCACAAAATAGCTTCGTCAACACGATCGTGAATCAAACGGTATAAATCCGGCCCGGATATCATCGCTAGGGAACACCTGATTATTATCGCGCATGGCTGTATGAAATCCAGTTGGTTGTTCTGTGATATCACTTCATTTGAAGAAATAGTTCGATGGATTTTTTTTATAGGTACCACTTTTGTAACTTGAACAATGGTCATGAATAACTTCTACAAAAAATAATTAATGACCGAATGTACTTCGCACTTTTCTTAGTTACCATGAACCAAATTAATTCAATTTGGTTTTCAGGTCCCATTTGGGGTCTAGTTGGTCCTCGAAGCTGGTTGTTACTGTCGGTGAAAAATAGGGGTTGAAATTTTCAGAACGCCGAAGCTCGAAAACTTTAATAGAAGTGTCGTAGGCCTAGAGGTAGGGTAGGTTTGGGTAGGTTGAAGATCAACTAGACCCCGAACGGAACCTATAACCCGAATTTCATCAATTTTGTTTCATGGTAACTAAGAAAAGTGGCCCGTACGGCGCGGCGTACGGCGGACAGACAGAAATATTTTTACTGCATTTTCGGATTCTACATACCTTCAAACGTAAACCATCAAATTTTGAGGGGGGTTAGATTTTTCTTTTTTTTTTTCATGCTCGATTCCAATGGTTTATTAGGTATTGAAAATAATAAACCAAAATGGTGGATCTTTTGGATTTTGCTGATAGGTACTTTTGCAACTTGATCAAACGTTGAAGTATTATTGGGTAAATTATTACACAACGGTTTATTATACTATCTACGCAGAAGGGGCATCTATACAGGTAAATTATTACACAACGTTTTATGATTCACCTTAGGCTTCATGAATAGCTACAAATAATTAATGATTGAATTATTGAATCCCGCGCATTTGTAGGAAACTTTAATTCCCGGGCCGGCTCCAGTACTCGATTTAGTGCTGTCCTGGGGGAGCTCGAGGGTACTGACCACAGAAAACAGTGATCCACGCAGAAGGGGCATCTATAAAGGAAAATAATAAACCGTTGTGTAATAATTTACAGTTTTTTCAAACTAGAACAAACGTTATCCTTCATGAGTAATAAAAATTTTTAAAAACAGTGGTAGAATTCACGAGTCCACAGCACGCTTTTATGAAACTGCCAGTCCCCGGCTGGCTCGAGTACTCCATTTAGAGCTTTCCTGGGGGATGGCGAGGGTAGGTATTGACCACAGAAAACAGTGTTTTACGCAGAAGGGGCATCTACGCCGGTAAATAGTAAATCGTTGTGTAATAATTTGCAGCGTTTTTCACAATCATAATACAAATATTTCGTAGATGCAATGTGAGCAAAAAACCGTGTAGCGGAAAAATGTCCGAGTCAAATCCCATTGCCATGTTGTACTTTTTTAATGCTCGATTCCAAAAGTTCGTTATTGAAAATGATGAACCAAAATCTAGGGAGGCACTTTTATCAATGCAATGAGCAAGTTCCTGTTGTCAGATAACTTAAAACACTTGCGGCGGAGTAGTGGAAATCCATAGCAAAAAACGACAGGATAAAAATAGAATAATATTCTATTTCCACGTAAACTAACAAAACTGTAGACCGGTTTCGGTTGTTAAACCGTCATCAGTACACAATGGAATGAATAGAGAAATTCATTCTATTGTGTACTGATGATGGTTTAACAACCGAAACCGGTCTACAGTTTTGTTAGTTTACGTGGAAATAGACTATTCTATTTTTATCCTGTTTTTGTTTTTTGTTTTTTTTTTCTGTTGCCATTCTTCCCCGGTAGTCCCTCCTGCATCATCTTCAAACTGGTGCAGACGACTCTAGTATCTATCTAACAGTGCATACCTACAGGTAGGTCCTACCTACCTACCTTCAATATATATGACATGCAAACAATATTATCGGTCCGAAGCACCGAATTTCGTTTATCGGTAAAACATGATCATCCATGATGAAACTAGATATAACTGAGAACTGAGTCTAAAAGCTCAATTTTCACAGCCCGGTCTATTTCGACCACTCTGAGTCTGTCATGCAAATTTCCTTTTATAAATTTTAATTGGAAGAATTTAGCATCAGTAACTACAGTTTGGATCCTCCACAGTTATTTAGCTCGCTGGAAGTTGTGGATTAATCGGCCCCAGTAATTTCCAAGATTGTGTCTCTAATAACATGAGCTTGGGTAGGTAGAAAGTTAGTGGGTTTCGTAGAATTACAAACAGTTCGGCTGCCACAGAACTTTCATCCAGGGGATTCAACCCATTTTATAATATTGTTTTGCTAAAACGAGCAACCATTTAATTTACCGTTGGAGAGGAAATTCGGAGGTCACGAGACTGTGGGTAAGCAAGCATCTGTTTTAAAATTCAGTGAAAATAACCACCTTGGGCGAAGAACATGAATAACGTATGAACACTGATTCAAAATAGTAACAAAACACTTTTACGTTTATGGTTAATTTCCTTGTTGGCTCAAAGCGCTACAGATCATGCACAACGGTTTATTATTTTCCTCTAGGAGATGCCCCTTTACGCAGATCAACGCACGTTTTTCTGTTTGAGCACAATCGGGCCAGGAATTCGTGAGAAATTTGGTAACTACCTCGGATTCACGTTTGCATTTAATTATATGCGCAATGGCCGTTCTCATGATCCAATTCATAGGGAACCAGCTGGGGCTGGGGCCAAACCCGCAAATTTCAGCAAACTCGGATTCGAATTACTGAGGAAATGATGCGTGTGGCAACGATTTGCGGACATACAGACAGTGTAAATTTGATGAAGTTACCAAAGTACCTACTTATCAACGAAATCCGAAATGTCCATCAAATGAAATAGTATCACGGAACAACTAACTCGATTTAATAAAGCCATACGTGGTTACATACTACTAATTTGGAGAGGAAGTGCAGGTGATGATATAAGAAGTCATTATTAGTGTATACCTGCCCTTAATTTAGCACATCATAACATAACCTTTAGTCCTTTTTAGGTTCATTATTTTCAGTAATCCGCGTCGCCCTAATTTCGCACACGAAAGTCTTCTTTATCTCCTGATCTACACCATAGAATGGACAATTTTCGTGGGATACAAATTCTCATATTTTTGGCCAAATTCTGTTCAATAACGGAAATTAACACTTATTGACCACGTAATGAGGTGTTTATGTCGGAAAGTCTACGCAGAAAAGGATTGCTGTCGTGAGTCCCTCCCGGGAACACTCCACTAGCAACTTTTAAGCTCTCACCAATATCCTTATGTAAAACTTACTTTCCGCTAATAAACATCTGAGTGGGGAGACAGGCAACAGAATCCAGGGGACACAACCTGGAGCCCCACTACCAACTCCCAACAGGGAGTTGGAGGGAGAGGCCTCCAAGTCCTATATAACCCTGGATCCTGGAGCTTTAGCTTCATTCGACACTTCCTCTAACCAGCTCTCTCTTCTCTCTCTTACCTTATCCCTCTCAGATGATCGGTTGACTACAGCCGCCTGAGAATTTACCTCCTCTCCTCCTTGTCTAGATGATCGGTTGACTACAGCCGCCTAGACAAGGACCTCTCCTTACCTAGATGATCGGTTGACTACAGCCGCCTAGGTAAATTCACACCCACCTCCATCTCCTTCCAAAGTCGTAGATGATCGGTTGACTACAGCCGCCTGCGACTTTTCCTCCTTTCACGCCACCGTGATGAAAACTCTAAATTCATCACAGTGGTGAACCCGACGTTCATCCAACCTTCTATCCTCTTACCACCTCATGTGTCGCCCCAGTCTAGTTCGGTGTCCCCAATTTTAAATTCAAATTTAAACAGTCAGTATAAATTCGCAATTCTTGGCCCAACCTCACCACTCAACTCCAGCTCTCAACGCACCTCCGCTCCCGCCGATTGCGATTTTCAAATTCAAAACTACCTCAATTTTGAATTTTAGTTACAGCCATGGACCCGAACTCACCGACGCCGCCGCTCCTCCGGCCATCCCTGCTGCAGCCGCCGACCGCTGCGACAACTGACGCAGCCGAAAACCCCTTCACCAGCCTCTCGCCACCCGGCTCCTCCGCATCCGCCGCCGCCGCTGCCGCCGCCGCTGCAGCCGCCGCACACGCCGCCGCCGACGTCACGACGGCCTCGGCGTCATTCCCGCTGTCACTACCCCCCTTCTACACGCACGACCCCGCGCTGTGGTTCTTTCAAGTCGACGCTGCGTTTTCGGCCGCCAACATCCGCAGCCAGCGGACCCGTTACTCCCGCATTATTTCGCTGCTCCCGTACGAGATCCTCCTACAGACGTCGGACATCTCTCCCGACGCCACGGCCGCATACGATGACCTCCGCACCCGCCTCGTCTCGCTGTACCAGCCGTCAAAGATCGCACGGATCGCAGCGCTCTCCCAACCACAGCACCTCGGCGATCTGAAGCCCTCCCACCTCTACCGCCGTCTGCGTCATCAGCTGCACGACGTGATGACGGCCGACATCGCACGGACGTTCTGGCTGCGAGCCCTACCACACCCCATGCAAATGGCGCTCGCCAGCCACCTCGACGGCCCAGACGAACCGCTCCTGCGGCTCGCCGACACGGTCCACGACCTCACCGCAGCCGCCGGCGTCACGGAAGTCGGCGCACCCCGCACCCCCACCCCGCGGCGAGACCGGACGCCGTCACGAGAGCGCCGCCGGCCCCCCTCCCTCCACCGGCGCCGCTCCCTCTCCACCGAGCGCCGGCCAACCCCCCCCATCGACTGCCAACGCCAGCGCTCGCCCGAACGCCGCACCACTTCCCCCCCTCAGCAACGCAGGGGACAGTCTCCAGCCACAGCGACCCCCTCCACCTCCGTGCGCCCCTCCAGGGCCGCCTACCTCCCAGCTGACCCCCCCCCACCGATGTTTCTATCACGTTAACTTCGGTGGGGAGGCCCGAAAATGCCAGCCCCCCTGCTCCTTCACCTCCAAGCAGGGAAACGCGGCCGCCCGCCGGTAAACCCGGCGGGCCCCCCTCCTCGCCAACACGGGGGGGACCATGACAAACCCCTCCCCGCCCGCATTCACACCACCACCACAAAGCCTCGTTACCCCTCCTACGCCGCCGCCATGGCTGCCAACCTCCCGGCCGCGCCTGCCAGCGCCGCCAAAACCCTCACCCCACCATCAACCGTTCCCCCACCTCGGAACGGCCCCTCCACGCCCGCCTCCAGGGCAGCCACCCTTCCGGCCGCCACTCACGCCGCCGCTCCCGTTCCCCCACCCCGGAACGGCCCCTCCACGCCCGCCTCCAGGGCAGCCACCCTTCCGGCCGCCACTCACGCCGCCGCTACCGTTCCCCCACCACGGAACGGCCCCTCCTCACCAGCCTCCAGGGCAAAACCCCCTCCGGCCGCCACTCACGCCGCCGCTACCGTTCCCCCACCCCGGAACAACCCCTCCACGCCCGCCTCCAGGGCAAACCCCCCTCCGGCCGCCACTCACGCCGCCGCTACCGTTCCCCCTCCCCGGAACGGAACCGCCCCACCTGCTACCAAGAGGACCAGCCCCCCAGCCGACGCCACCGTTCCCCCTCTCCGGAACGGCAAGTAACCGCCCCGCGTCTCCTTCGCAGGGGACCAACCGCCGCCAACACATACGCCCACCGCCGCCGCCATTTTACCGCACTCCACCCCGGCTCACCAGCGCCTTTTCTTAAAATGTTCGAAGACGAATGTCCCTTTCCTCGTCGACACAGGGGCGGCGCTCTCCATTTTCCCGAACAATATTCTCCGGCGACAGGCGCGTTGTTACCGGCAACTCCTCTACGCCGCCAACGGTACCACCATCCCCTCGTACGGGACGTACCGCTCATCCATCTACATGAGCGGGCTCGCGTACGAGTGGGAATTTACCGTGGCGGACGTAGAGAAGGCAATCCTGGGGGCCGACTTCCTCGCCTATTTCGGCCTCCAGGTTGACGTCCGGAACGCGCGCCTGCTCGACCCCTCCACCCAGAAGCCAATCCCCGGATTCATCCACACGGTCGATCGCCCCCCAACTCAATTCGAAACGCTCCTCCTCCAATATAAACCCCAGCGCCGCCCCTCAGCACACATCACCCAAACGCAACACTACATTGAGACCTCTGGACCCCCAATCTCAGCAAAAGCCCGCCGCCTCCACCCCCTCCAACTGTCCCAAGCCCGGCGGCATTTCGATAAACTGATAGCAGATGGTATTATCCGCCCCTCCAAATCCCCGTGGGCTTCACCGTTACATATCGTACAGAAGCCCAACGGGGATATACGCCCCTGCGGCGATTACCGCCGCCTGAACGCCAAGACCACTCCGGATCTCTACAACGTCCCCCACCTCCGAGACTTCTCCTCACACCTCCACAACACGACCATCTTCTCAACCCTAGACATCTCCAGAGCCTTCCACCACATACATATCCACCCGCCCGACGTACCCAAAACCGCCATCATAACACCTTTCGGCCTTTTTGAGTACATAAAAATGGGTTTCGGCCTCCGGAACGCTGCCCAGACGTGGCAGCGTTATATGGATAATATTCTGCGGGGACTACCATTCGTGTTTTGTTTCCTGGATGACGTATTGATCGCCTCCCGGGACCCACACGAACACCTGACACACCTCAAGCAAGTCCTCGACATCTTCGCCGCCGAGGGCCTCACCATCAACTCTCAAAAATGCGTCCTCGCCCAGCCCTCCGTCCGCTGCCTCGGCCATCAAGTCTCGTCCGACGGGATCAAGCCTCTCCCGGACAAAGTACACGCTCTCACTGATTTCCCCCAACCCCGCACCGTCTCAGAACTTCGCCGTTTCCTGGGTATGTTGAACTTTTATCGTAGACACATCAAACACGCAGCACAACACCAACAACCACTCATACACGCTATCCCACAACCGGCCAAAAAGAACGATAACCGCCCCATTTCCTGGACCCCCGCCCTCACAACCGCCTTTCAAAATTGCAAAAAGGACCTAGTAGACGCCGCTCTATTGGCCCATCCCGATCCCCATGCTCCCCTCTCCATCACGACCGATGCGTCTGACTGGGCCATCGGGGCAGTACTCCACCAACACACCGGCGCCACCCCCCAACCCCTCGGTTTCTTCTCAAAAACTCTGTCCCCAACTCAAAAAAATTACTCCACTTTTGACAGAGAACTCCTCGCCATCCACGAAGCCATCAAGCACTTCCGTGACTTCGTGGAGGGCAGGCAGTTCTCTGTCATCACTGATCATAAGCCCCTCACACATGCCCTCCTCCAAAACCGTAAATCCGCCTCCCCCCGTCGCCTCCGGCAACTCGAATTTATCGGACAGTTTACGTCCGATATTCGTTATTTGCCGGGGGCCGACAACTGCGTAGCAGACGCACTCTCCCGCCCCACCCCCGCGCCGGTGGCGGAGTTACTGCCTTTCCCTTCCC
Organism: Leptopterna dolabrata; assembly: GCA_954871275.1. Lineage (NCBI taxonomy): Eukaryota > Metazoa > Arthropoda > Insecta > Hemiptera > Miridae > Leptopterna > Leptopterna dolabrata. The sequence continues at coordinate 54,609,899 of OX940979.1, forward strand.
CACAAACCCTCAAAACTCACCAAACTCCAACTTCCGACCCCGCACTCTCCAACCTCATCTCCGCCTCCAAATTGGAACAACTGCCTCCCCTCGACCTCTGGTGCGACGTAACGGCCGATTCACCGCGCCCTTACGTCCCGCCGGAGCTGAGGCGGCAGTTGTTCCTCCACTACCACTCCCTCCATCATCCCGGCAACCGGGCGAGCCGGGATCTGATCAAGACGCGGTACTTCTGGCCCCACATGAACACAGATATCCGTACCTGGGTTCTGGGGTGCCAGAAGTGCCAGCAATTTAAGGTCTCGGCTCACCCCCATGTACCTCCTCAACCCATTCCCGACTCCCTCCCGTGGGAACATGTCCACCTGGATCTGGTCGGCCCTCTTCCCCCCTCCGAGGGGAAGAGGTACTGCCTCACCATGATCGACCGTGCGACCAATTGGGTTGAGTGTATCCCACTCGCCCACATTACCGCGGACGCCGTCGCCGCGGCCTTCCTCAATCAGTGGATCAGCCGCTACGGCTGTCCGCGGACACTCACGGTCGATCAGGGGAGGCAGTTTGAATCAGCCCACTTTGCCGACCTGCTCCGTTCCCTCGGGATTCAAAAAATCCGCACCACTCCTTATCACCCCCAATCCAACGGGAAAATAGAACGGTGGCACTCGGTCCTCAAGCAAGCCATCTCCACATCAGCCACATCTCCCTCATGGACCAAAACCCTCCCCTACGTATTACTCAGCCTCCGCACTTCCGCCCGTCCTTCAGACAACACAAGTCCCGCACAACACGCTTTCCGAGACCCTATTCGTTTACCGGCCGACATTTTCCCTCCACACAACACCCCGTCCATTAACAGGGAACCGCTACACACCTCAACACCGACAAACGACACCACTTACCCCAAACGCTTTTACACTTCCACTCACATGTACTTGAAAGAGCCCGGCATGCATAAAACCTTTCAGCCCCTTTATGCCGGGCCCTTTCAAGTCATCCGCACAACACCGACCACCGCGACCCTGCTAATGGACGGGAAACCCCACACCGTACCTTTCGCCCGCTGCAAACCCGCCCCTGTTCTCCCTCAACCAACATCAGCCATCAGTCTCCCGCCGTCAGTTTGCCATGCACCATCACTCCCAACCTCAACAGTCACCCCCGTCACCGTTTCCGGATTTCGATTCGGATCCGGAAATGGCGGCCATACTCTGGGACGTTTTCGTCCCGGACCCGCTCTCCCCCCTACCCCCTTCGCCCGGGCCGACATCACCGCTTTTATTTGTTCCGCCACGGATCTCCGGGTTACCTCCCCGGCCCCGGCGGTGGAAGTACCCCCAGTGGCGCATACTGCGCGAATTTCGCCCCCGACCCCTTACACCCCCCTCCCCTCCTCACTCACACTTACACCCCCGTCGACCCTTTGATGTCCTCAATTCTGCATGAGTTCCGCCTCGCGGAACTCATGCCCCCCCCCACCCCCCGTTCAAATCAAAACCCCCCCTATCACTTCCACACCCCCGCCTCCCGATCTTCAGCCCCAAATTTCCGCCCCCCAATTTTCTATTTTCGACCCCCCAATTTCGAATTCTCCCCCTCAAACACCCCAACCCACCAAACCCACAACACCCCCTCCCCCCCCACCACCACCGGGGATGTCCATAATAGATTCCGCCGGGACAAAACGGCCCGGGCGGCGAAACGGACGGAGGGAGCGTCCCCGCATTCCCCGCGTCCCGGCGGCCAAGTCCTCCGCCCCGCTCTGAGCAATCACGGCGGGGCCTTGAGATTTTTGGACAGTGCGTGTGTTTTATTAACCCACACGCACTGTACCGAACCTCACAGCCCCGCCGTGGCCGCCTCACCGCAGCAGCCACCACCCAAACCCACCCACACACTTCACTCACACACTTCACTCCACCCACACACTCACTACAATTCACCACACACTGTCCACACCCAGGGAACGGCGGACTTCAACACCCCGTTCCAATCTGTCAACTCCACCCAAATTTGTACATACCAACCTTGTACGTACCAACTTTGTAAATACCAACCTTGTAAATATTAGTCTATTATCTCATCATCATCATTGTAATCATGTCAACTCACCTACACCACTACTGTATTCATTGTCAATATCATTCACCTACACCACTCCTGTACTTATCTTACTTATATCTCATATCACTTATCCTACTTACTATGTTACTCCTATGTTACTCCTACTTACCACTTACTAACTATGCTTACTTACTATGTTACTCCTATGTTACTCCTACTTACCACTTACTAACTATGCTCCCTATATGTTACTCCTAGAATTAAGTCAGACCTATCACGTTTCTGCCTTCAGCACACCGATTATTTTCATCAGCCCTCAGCTTCTGTCACCTTGCGCCTTCAGCTCCACCTTTGTTTGCCGTTGCCCTCAGCCTCTGTCTCCTTGCGCCTTCAGCTCCCCTTTTGTTTGCCGCAGCCCTCAGCCTCTGTCACCTTACGCCTTCAGCTTCTCAAACATTGGTTCGAACTGGGGGGACCTCTGTCGTGAGTCCCTCCCGGGAACACTCCACTAGCAACTTTTAAGCTCTCACCAATATCCTTATGTAAAACTTACTTTCCGCTAATAAACATCTGAGTGGGGAGACAGGCAACAGAATCCAGGGGACACAACCTGGAGCCCCACTACCAACTCCCAACAGGGAGTTGGAGGGAGAGGCCTCCAAGTCCTATATAACCCTGGATCCTGGAGCTTTAGCTTCATTCGACACTTCCTCTAACCAGCTCTCTCTTCTCTCTCTTACCTTATCCCTCTCAGATGATCGGTTGACTACAGCCGCCTGAGAATTTACCTCCTCTCCTCCTTGTCTAGATGATCGGTTGACTACAGCCGCCTAGACAAGGACCTCTCCTTACCTAGATGATCGGTTGACTACAGCCCCCTAGGTAAATTCACTCACCCACCTCCATCTCCTTCCAAAGTCGTAGATGATCGGTTGACTACAGCCGCCTGCGACTTTTCCTCCTTTCACGCCACCGTGATGAAAACTCTAAATTCATCACAATTGCGAAATTTGAATTTCTGAGTTTCCGCTAGAAATGACGTTTGAGGTACATTTCCGAGTAGTTCAACTCAAATCCCTCTTACAGCGCTAATGCATCACTAAACGATGTACAGAACCGATAATTTTGATGGATGGAACCGCAAATTTATAAATAAATTCGAAAAACCTTCCTCAAAAACAAACCAAGGGGAGGTTCACGAAAAGTCGCAGCAAAGGTTCTTGAAGGTTGCCAGGAAGGTTTGCCATTTCCAATGTTGGGTTTCTGGCAGCATTACGAACCTTCGCCTATGAGGATTCGCTCCGCCTCGTTATGCCGACCAACCAAACAACCATCAAAAAATGTCAACAGACCTGATACGTCATTTCTTGCCGCATTTACTTATAATCACTCTCATGTAAAAAATACAGCTTATTTTTGAAAACGTGCTCGGAACTACCATGTTTCCAAGAATTCTGAATATTTTTTTTCAAACAAAAAATTTGATAAAAGTTTCCCATTATACGAATTATAATTAAGTAGAAGTCTGCGCAGCTCAGCAGGCAGCTGCAGATAGAAGAGAGGGCAACCTGGGAAGGTTTTTTCAGGAAAACAAAATAACATATGAAACTGGCCTGGAGTGGCCAAGACGTGGAAGGTCTGCTGGTTTGGCCCATTCCCAAGTTCATTCGAAGGGTGTTCGAGGAAAGGATTTTTTTTTTACTTTGCAAGGATGTTCCTGTCCTCTGTTTCCATTATCTCAGATCATTAACCCTCGTTCCTGGAAGGATGGCCGGGGAGGGCCCAGGTAGCGGGTCTATGTAGGTTTGGCAGATAATTTTCAACAAACTAAATCTAATCATGACAGGAGAAATATGGTAACAATAATATTGAAAACAATAGCAAAATGTTTCGTTTGATGAACTCAAATTCACATTCAGACTAGTGTTGTAGTTGCTAGCAGGGCTACCTTCATTAATTACTCAGTTAGGTACTTGTTTCGGTTTATTACTTTCAATACCTTCCTAATAAACCTTAGGAATCGAGCATTAGAAAAAAAAGCGTGGGATTCAATAACTTAATCATTAATTATTTGTTTTTATTCATGAAGCATAACGGTTGTTCAAGATACGAAAGTACCTATCAACAAAATCCAAAAGACTATCATTTTTCAAATGGAATGATATCACAGAAACAACCAACTCGACTTCATATAGCCATTCGTGATTATAATAAGCAACGATATCTGGGCCGGATTTATACCGTTTCATTCACTATCATGTTGAGAAAGCTTTTCAATGTAAACGAACGGCTGGACGTACAATGCTCCGGGTGATCTCAAAAATTCTTTAGTTCGAGATCAATTTAAAAACTTAAAAGCCATACCTTCTATATTCCATTTTCGAATTTTACATACCTTGAAACGGAAACCATCAAATTTCGAGGGGAGGTTACAAATTGTTTTTCCATGCTTTTGAGTCCGAAGGTTCGTTATTGAAAATAATAAACCAAAATAGTTGCACCCCCACCACAAATTTTTATGGTTTGCGTTCCAAGATACGTAGAATCCGAAATTTTAATTAAAAAAATTCTGTCCGTCCTCCCAACAGTAGGTTATTACCTTACAATGGGGTATGCCCACGTATTTATTTATTTTTATTTCATTTTATTTTTTACATGAAGTTGGATTCCATCCTGAGAATTGTGACACCAACCGCACTGTCCTACAATAAAATTAGTTCTTTTTCTATGACTTTTCAAAGATTCCAGTAATGTTGACGTCATTGCACTCCTCTCGCCTGGGCGGGACCCCCCCGGCTACTGTGACGTCTGGTGACGTGACTGGAAACTTTGAAAAATCATAGAAAAATAACTATACTACCCATGGTAGGACAATGAGGTTGGTGAAAAAGTTCTCGGAATCTCGCTTAAAAAAAAAAATAATTATAATATATATATATATAATATATGAATAATACATATATTATTAGGTATATGAAATTCGGTTTCTAACCCCCATTTGGGGTATGTTTGGCCTGCGGTAGAAGGGCAGTTTTTTTACGTTTTTAAATCAATTGATCTCGAACTTGAGATTTTGTGAGACCATCCGGAGTACGGTACGATTACCTGTACCTACGTCCAGCCGTTCTTTCACAGGGAGGCCCGGAAGTTGGCTTCATCATGAAGGCGAATCGGGTACTTATCGGTTAACGGGAGGCCACTCATCTATTCAGAAGTCCCAAACAACCTGCTCATTCACGGGATAGTTTCTGGGATTGTTTATCTTTTTTGAGATGCGAGCGCTAGCGAGCATCCAGATCGCTTGACAATGCATTCCACTAATCTATTCAGAAGTCCCAAACAACCTGCTCATTCACGGGATAGTTTCTGGGATTGTTTATCTTTTTTGAGATGCGAGCGCTAGCGAGCATCCAGATCGCTTGACAATGCATTCCACTAATCTATTCAGAAGTCCCAAACAACCTGCTCATTCACGGGATAGTTTCTGGGATTGTTTATCTTTTTTGAGATGCGAGCGCTAGCGAGCATCCAGATCGCTTGACAATGCATTCCACTAATCTATTCAGAAGTCCCAAACAACCTGCTCATTCACAGGATAGTTTCTGGGATTGTTTACCTATCTTTTTTGAGATGCGAGCGCCAGCGAGCATCCAGATCGCTTGACAATGCATTCCACTAATCTATTCAGAAGTCCCAAACAACCTGCTCATTCACGGGATAGTTTCTGGGATTGTTTATCTTTTTTGAGATGCGAGCGCCAGCGAGCATCCAGATCGCTTGACAATGCATTCCACTAATCTATTCAGAAGTCCCAAACAACCTGCTCATTCACGGGATAGTTTCTGGGATTGTTTATCTTTTTTGAGATGCGAGCGCCAGCGAGCATTCAGATCGCTTGACAATGCATTCCACTAATCTATTCAGAAGTCCCAAACAACCTTCAGCTTTTTTTGTAAAACAAATTTGAAAGAATTGTAAAAAATCGCGTCTTTACCCAACTTGGTACCGCCTGCCACACGTTCCACGTTTGCCATCATTCGACACTGACTGAAAACACATCCAGACAACGAACGAAAGCGATAACTAATAATTCAGAAAATAATAATTTAAATAATTTTAAATCGTTAAATGAGTGGCCTCCCGTTAACCGATAAGTACCGCGAATCGTACGGTACTATTCATCCGGCCCAAATATTATTGCTAGGGAACACCTGATTGTAATCGTGCATGGCTTAATGAAATCGGGTTGGGTTTTCTGTGATATTATTTCATTACACTTGTCAAAATCCTCTCCCTTCGTATTTCTTCTACTTCTCTTTCTTTCTCTGATCATTCCACCTAGTTCTCACATCTCTTCATTGTATTACAACTACATTCATTTCAATGACATTAATCATATTAAAATTACATTCATAAATACAATATTATATTAATATTTACTAGTTAGATGTAGGTACTGGGTTTGATTTGATATACCAAGAATTATTATTACTCTTGTTTTCTATTTTTCTTCTTCCTATTTCATTACCTACTTTAGGTTTGTTTCCTGTGAACTCGTTATTTTCTTATTTACGCTTACTTGTGCGCGAGGTGGATTTATTTCCTATGCACAAATACATCAATTATTATTATTATTATTAGAATTTTGAAGAATGATGTTTATTTTGGTTGTTGTTTATAGGTACCTACTTTTGCAACTTGAACAAATTTGGTAGGGTGTCTGTCCGTCTGTTTCCGCACAACATTGCCACAAGCATAATTTCCTCAATTTGAATCCGATTTTGCTGAAGTACGTTCTTGAACTGTAAAACAACTGAAAAAAAAAGTCTTGAGTTTTGTTATTTATTTGTACGGGAGAAGCCAACCTAGGACGCCGGGGTAAGCCTAGCTATATATTTATGTTGTAAATAATTATTGTCGTACTAATAATTATAATGAAAACTCTACAAATTATCACACTAAGGTTTATTATTCACTTTTAATAATAAAGTTTAATACCCCTTCGGCGTAGATTACTGTTAGCTGGTAAGTACCTACTACTTGCCTATAGTTATCAGCTATGAAATGTAAAAAAATGTACATTTTCTAGTTGGTTCTGACATGAACGACCTTCATATTAGAATTATTTGTTTTCATCGCACAGACGTGGCATTGATTTGACACACGTACTCTCCGGCGATTTCCATAATTTAAATAATACCATTGAACAGGTCCACAAATATCCACTGTAAATACTCGTAGGAGTTGAACAAATATCGATAATCGTTGGTTGTCAGTCACTGGTGTTGACTGAGGAGTATCAACACCTCAAAGCAAAAAAACCTAGGGCGCTCATTCAAAGAACATGCGCCGAGGAATTCATATCGTCTTTTTCCTGGCTCTTGCAGCCACAACATCCGTGGTAAACCTTTTCAGATTAGTTTTTAATATATAAGTATATGAATTAAATTACTAAGTAAATTATTTTTGTAAATTTATTTTGTAAATTACTACTACCTACCTACTATTATACACTTTCGAGCCTGACATCATGATCTAGCTATTGGTGAGGGTGACAAGAGTTCTAATTTTCACATTTGTCTAGAAACGATTATTTCTACTCACTCTCACAAAATTATATTCCGAAGGGATTTAGGAAGCCCGCCCATCGACCTTCCAAACGCCCAAACCAGAACAACGAAAGAGTAAGTAGTATTTTATTGGTTATTTTCATAATGTAGAAATTAATTATGCTTGCAAGTTAACCCTTGAGGGCGTAAATGGTACTGAAAACCAGGCACTTACCAGTAGGTACCTACATAAGTACATGTAGAAGATCCCAACATGAAATCGCTCGGCTGCTCTTTCTAAAGTCTAAACTTTTAAAAGCTCCTTTGATGATTGTATTGTACCAGTAAATATATGCTGTGTTCTTTACTTTTACCTTAATTTTCATTGGTGTCTACAACGCTTTGAACTTTCAGGCTGACAAACCAGATCTCTACTACATACCCCCAAGCCCACCATGCCGGATGATATTGATGACGCTGAACGTTTTAGGAACCGATGTCAATTTGAAATACGTCGATCTTGCAAAACAGGAACAACTAAAGCCAGAGTACCTTAAAGTAAGCATGAATAAATGGCACTAATACAGAAAATCATTATCGTCATGGAAGTTTAAAATAAAGGTAAAGTGAAGTAAACAGCCATTTCGGAATGGGGGCTTGTCGGGAAGCGTTATACATAAAACACATAAAAAGATGGCACTGCTGCAGAAGAAATGATTTTAAATTACAAAACCAATGTAAATCATTTGGGATTAAATATCCCATTTTCGTTAGTCAAAATTTATTTACTTCCAGGAAATTTTCAAGTTGAAAAATTGTCATATTCAAGTACTGGTGTTAGATGTGGTTTACGCAACATTCCAAACGTCATGAAATATAATTGACCCCAGAAGGATTTCGTGCTTAGAATTATAGTAATCCTGCTTTCACAAATCCACGACAGAATTTCAATGGCCAAACTATCATTTCAGATTAACCCTCAGCATACTGTTCCTGCCTTGAACGACAAGGGATTTACACTGGGTGAAAGGTGAGACCAGCGGTAAAATCGTTACACATTCATTCATTTAAGGTTGCAGTTATACCTATATCTTCATAATGTATATTTTCTGAGATTTCATTGTGCAAATTTTACTTCATAATTTGTTTCATAATATTTATTCTGAAAAATAACCAGCCGAGCAATCCAAAAGTACCTTGCAGAGAAAAGTCCCAAAGGAGAAGCCGTTTACCCAAAAGACATCAAGAAAAGGGCGAAAATCGATGAGATGCTCTACTTTGATGTTGGGCGACTATACCCGCAGTTCATGGCCTGCTACGTAAGTATCAAAATTCGATGTTTACCTACTAAGAGGATATACCTTGTGAGAAAATATGCCAGAATCTGTTGAAAACTAAGCTTAACTGACTATAATTCCATAAATTGCAAGGCACCTTTGGCACCCATAGACACACGCTGCAGGCACCTAAGTGTCAAATAATCTAGGAACGCGGGAGCCAAAGAAAACCGAAAAACTCGATAGCGACCAAGAACACAGTTTACACGACAGAACAAGTACCCCCTTGCAACTCGTCCACCTGGGGTCTCCGGTGGTGATTTCGGCGGCTGTGAGGACGTTTACCAAATTTCAAACCGCGGGACAACCAAATGCCGGAGTTACGGAAATGTGAAAAATCGCTATTTTTCGACTTGTTCTTCTTGTTCTTGTCCTTTGAAGGGCTCCCAGGCGCTATCCCCCGCCAAACAGCGTTGAATGAAATTTAATTTCTAGGTTGGGTGGGAAGGAGCCGGTTTTTATAAACATGTCCAACAGATTTGAAAGGAAAGGAACAGGTTACTATATGCACATCCAAGAGGGAGGTGCGAAGCACCGAGCACGCTACTTTGGCGGGCAAAATGGATATAAACCCTTTCTGCGGCTGAGGATGTTTTCTTGCCCGGTAAATTTTTACAACAGGGTTGTTTTTTGAGGGGATCGGTACCTTACCTACCAGAACATCCACCGAAATGAGCCCAAGTTTGATTTGACAACAAACTAGGTCATCCTTTGTCCTAAATAATTATATTTCTCTTTACGCTGTCCTTCCAGGGAATCGGTACTGGCAACCCGTCTGATGAAAACAAAAAGAAATTTGCCGAATCGCTGGGCATGCTGGAGGAGTACATCACCAGGAACGGATGGACTGCTACTAATCAGATGACGATATCCGATTTGTCTCTGCTTGCAACTGTAACGCTTACTGAAGTAAGACAAGATTGACAGATTATTGAAAATTATTATTTACAATATCATCACCTCATCAACAACACAAGCTAGAATGTTCAATAAATATCAATATATTTATATTTATTGATATAAATAGATATTGAAATGAATAAATATAAATATAAAAAATAAAAACGGATTATTGAAAAGTTGTATATTTCCACTAATACACGAAAAATACACTTTTATACCGGATTTTATACGAAAAATTTTATACGAAGTATTTTATACGAAAAATACTTATACCGGATTCGGTGACCAAACCATCGTCAGTAACAAAAGATAAACTCATTTTAATTGTTTAATCGCGAGTGGTTTAGATCTTAGAATTTTGAATGTTAGATAACGGCTGAGTCGGTATCCAATTTACTGAGGATTTTGTTATTCCTTGAGTTTTTACCTTTTCATCGCCCAATTCTAAAATTCAACAACGAAAATTTTCAAAATAAGTAATATATGTTTTTCAACATAGAATATACAATAAACTTTTCAATAAACTTGGATACTTAAACACAGGAACCACAGTATTGTTTCATACGAATTTTTCTTAACCAACATTAATTTCTTGAATGAAACAAATGGCACCCCAGTAAACGACCGCACCACACTGACCAATTTAAATCTCACGACCAATTCCATCGTAGTTCCTATATGATTTACCTTACACATTCCACTGAAGTACCCTTACAGTACCTATACTGCACATACTGTTGTAAGTACGTTTCATCGCTTTATAAAATAGTTCGGAGCTCAAAGATTTTTTTATTTGCAGCAGCCTTCAAAATTTGAATATACAAACGTCGACAAAATGATTTAGGTACCTAATAATATACATATTCGGTATGATAAACATGTCATGGGTATAG